>JAUCMX010000005.1:621048-778548 GCA_033459395.1 Hemibagrus guttatus | reverse complement strand
TTGAAACACATTTCATCTTAAAGCGAAGTTACAGCCATCTTTACAAAACCTAAACAAACATGGGTGCCAATAATTCTGGACTGTATTGACAAACCTGTAGCCCCCCAAAAAGCCACACTTTTAATCGCCACACTTCATCTTTTTGACCACCAGATGTCATTAACGTGCTCGATTCAGTGAGTCAGGTCATTTGACTCACCGATACGAACCGACTCTTTCGCTCTTAAACGGCTCATTGGCTTCTAATTTATTACCTGGATCAGTTTTCACTATTTTAACTTGTGATTTTTCTTCTGATGGATGAATTGTTACTACAAACACATGAAAATAACACGAATTTGCATTACATTTTAATGAAAAGTCAAATGGATCCTACGTGAGTCGTTTCCATGTTAACAGTATGATGAAATTGCACAAGAGTAACACCTAAACACTAAAAAAAAAAAAGAATGAAATGAAGAAATCCCATATACATTCCTGCAAGACGTCTCTTATTATTCACTAAAAGAGTCGACCCGTTTGTTAAGAGTCGACCCTGCTTATATGAATCGTTAATTCTGATGAGTTTTTTTTACATTTCAATCTAAGACGTAAAACAATTCCAGCTACAGTTGGAGAAGGAATAATAATAATAATAATAATAATAATAACAAAAACTAGTTAATGATATTGGTTTCTGACAAAAGGGGGATTCCTTGATTCATTTGGGAGTCAAAAAGGAGTCGATTTGTAGTAGTGAGCCGAGCCAAATAATCAAATCAGTTTGATTAATCTAAGACATAATCTAAGTCATAATAAACTATTTCTAGCTACAGTTAGAGAAGGAATAATAATAATAATAATAATAATAATAATAATAATAACAATAACAACAACAACAACAACAAGTTAATGATAAGGTTTCGGAAAAAGGCGAGCATTGATTCATTTGGGAGTCAAAAAGAGTTGATTCTTAGTAGCGAGCTGAGCCAAACAATCAAATCAGTTAAATAAGATGTGTGCATTTTCATTTGAAAACCTCATTTTATTTCATTTCTTGTGCCCATCAATGGTCACCAGAGAAACACTGTATACAGTCACAGGACACGCTACGACACTGACCTAGCGAGTCCTTGGTTCTGATCCGTCATGGAGTCACTGTGTACTGCTGAACATCTCTGTAACTGGAAAACCACACAAACTGTGGCGGGTAGAACAAACAGTGGTGTGTTCCAAAAATCCTGGATAGAAAACTAACCAACCAAGAAACCTTTCTTCCGGTCAGAACATCATTCTCACATCTCAACAAATCATGAAACATAAAAATATTAAAAATCCAAAAGCTTTTTTCGGTGAGATTCACCAGAAAGAATCACTACACGAGTCCCTGCTTAAAGTCCTTCTCAAAAATAACACACTACAGCAAGCTTCCACTGTGTGTGTGTGTGTTTAGTGGAGCAGCTCGTGTCAACATGGAGGTCCACACAGGTCCAGTCAGTTCTCCATGTTAAAGATGTTCATCTCGTCTCATTTCCGCGCCTTCATCTTACGCCGAGCTTCCTTTCCTGGCCGCTTCTGTAAGAAATATGGAGCAAAAATCAGCTTTCTGACCAAAACGTAAACACATCATGCTACTGCATGCTAACATATAATATAAATATTCACATTCATGCTAAGTTTCTTTATTTTACATCTAAATAAATAAACAGCAACCACGAGTCTTATTTATCTGTGTGCATGCTGTTTCTGTGCAGAGAATGACATTTATCAGCTTAAAACCTGTAATCTACCATGTTCCCGTGATTAACCGCTCTGTAGCGTTATAGAGGTATTATAGAGACTATAGCAGTGTTATACAGGGTCTACAGAGGTGTTATAGAGGTGTCATAGAGGGTCTATAGAGGTGTTATCACTGGCTAAAACCTGTTCATTGTTAAGACATCACATCGTGTTGCTCAGCACAAGCTCATTTTTTAAATTTTCTTTAACATAATGTGTAAATAACAAGAAAGTAGAACATTTAAGTCACTGACTGAGTGCAGTCACCTAGAGTGACATAAGTTTTGGAATCAATCAACTTATGCCGCACTTTTGCCGTTTTATTCTAAAACAAAACCTTACGTTCTTATTCCCTCCTTTGCTGAACTTTTTGCCTGCTTTGCCGTGAGCGACTTTGGCCCGGAATCCCGACACATCGTTGTAGCTCTCCTTCGTGTTCCACTTGGTGCCTTTCTTTTTGCCGCCGAACCCGAACTTTGAGTCCTTGAACTTCCTCTTAGCGTTAGGGCTAAAAACAGAGCGCAGGATTTCATTCAGAGTCAAAATGCAGATGATTTTGATCCAACAAGACTAGAGAAAAAAAATCTGAAACAATATACACATTTCCTTTTAGGCTCCTCCTACTTTAGGCCCCGCCTCTAAAAGTTAAACTGTAGCAGAAACAAGCTGTGATGTTTACGATAAACATTTTGACCTTAAATGTGAAGACATTATTGTTTATTAGAATTAGTTTCATGTAAAAGAAGAGTGTGAGAAATGTGGTACACGGTATCTGGACCTGCTGTGACTCACCCTTTCTTGTTAACGTGTGGTTTGGACGGTGCTCCTGCTCTCTTCCCCTCATCATCTCCCTCCATGAAGTCCAGTTTATCGCTCATACCTGAGTAAACATCATCATTCCATCACTATACTGGATTAAAACAGAGAGAGAGATAAAGAGCAGGATAAATCGGTGGAAGAGAGACGGAACCTTTCTGATATTTCTTCACCGCCGTCAACATGGACTTCTTCTCCTTCTGCCTCTTCTGAAGAACCTGGACCTGAACCTGGAGAGCCAAATAACACATGATGACCACCTCACTCATATCTGATATCATTAGAGATAAAAAAAAAAAAAAAAAAGCTAAGTAAAAATAGACAGAAAGAGACAGAGAGAGAAAGAGAGACAGAGAGAGAGAGAGATAGAGAGAGAAAAAAGAGACAGGCAGACAGAGATAGATAGATAGATAGATAGATAGATAGATAGATAGTGTTTGGAGTAAACGACAGGCAGACAGAGAGAGAGAAAGAGAGATAGATAGATAGATAGTGTTTGGAGTAAACGATCACCTTCTTGCTGAACTTCCTCTGCTCTCTCAGCTTCTTGGCTTTCTCCGATTTCTCCATCGCCAACTGCTTCTGGATCAACTTCTTCCTGATCTACACACACACACACACACACACACACAGATATACACTTTACACTCGATCACCAGAGCAGAGCTGCAATTTCTTATTGTGCTGCCAGATTTAAATATTAATATTAATATTACTCATAGAATACACACAATACACACACACGCACACACAGACAGACACAATACACACAGACAGACACAATACACACAGACAGACACACGCACCTTCTGCATGTGCTGGTCAGATTTGGCCATCTCCGCAAAGTAATCCTCTGGCCGTTTGGTGGGAATCTGTAACTTGTGTAATTTGGGCAGTGCAGTGAGGACAGTGGCCTGGGCCTGACGATAACTGCAACACATCAACAACAACATACAGAGTCAGAGAGACCTGAGAAGTGTCTAATGACCTTTAGACACCGGTTCTACTTCCTGTCTCATTGATTCACTTCAATAACGTCTTTACTTTCTCTCTTACTTTTGTTTTTTCATGAAATGTCATTGGACATGTTTATTTCTGTCTAAATCTGGACAAACATCACATTTACCCTCCACTAACTGATTCAGATGGACACGCGTATAGAGAGAATTACTGACAGCCAATCAGATCACAGGGTGCTACTAGTGGGCGACGCTTTAGAGGCTCATTCTAATGGACTAACGCTGAACAGCCTGAATGCTAAACAAAAATAAGAGCTCTTTCCAGTGTCGAGGACAAATCTATTCATATTTATCCTCATTTAGGATTGTTGTGAGGTCCGTCCAGAAGATCACGAGGAGCAACACCCGAGCTTCTGACACCAAATCAAACACTCACAAGAACATCTCTCTCTGAAAGTCGTCGTCTGCGTCGATCTGGTCTCCGCCCTGGCTCAGCTCCGCCCTTCCCTCCGCTTTAGCCACGATATCGACAGCAGGAGGATTGGTGAGGTCCAGCCTCTCCACCCAGGCCAGATTCCTCTTAAACTCCGCCAGACATTTCTTCAAACCCTCCTGGAGACATGAAACAGAGCAGCGTTAAAAAGCTCCGGCTCTGATTCGAGCTTCAGCACATCAAACATCAACACATCTCCATTAACTCACCACATTGTTCGCGGCTTTTTTAGGCTCTTCTAGAGGAACGTTCATACCGGGTTTGAGGAGCCCTTTGGTGAAGGCTTCTTGAAGCTTGGAAATAAAAAAAAGACATCCCAGATTTATATGCAAACTAGGAGCTGTGTATCATTTACAGACAAAACAGTGTGTGTTAGACAGTACACAAACGTTTAAATGAACCGTTTTGAATGGTTTAGTGTGACAAATGATTTTGGTATAAAATGTCTCCATCAGAAGCTGAGACTACTTTTATAACCAACATACATGGTCTGGGAAAAGGGTTAATAATAAAGTTTATACATTGAACCCATTGTGTTGGAGATGTGGGAGACCTCAATGAGATTTAATGTGAATGTCATCAATTAAAAAAGAAAAGAAGAAAAAAATCGCTGAATTGATTAAAAAATGCTGAAGAATGATTCTTACACACCAGACCATACAACCCTACTGTATAAGACAATATAATCTAACACAACAACACGACATGATATATAATAACACAACATGATATAATATATAATAACACAACAACACGATATAATATATAATAACACAACAACACGATATAATATATAATAACACAACAACACGATATAATATATAATAACACAACACGATATAATATAATCTAACACAACAACACGATATAATATATAATAACACAACACGATATAATATATAATAACACAACACGATATAATATATAATAACACAACACGATATAATATATAATAACACAACATGTGCTTTTAAAATATAAGCAATAACTTCCCCCCTTATTAGCATAAAGCTAGCAAGAAGCACAAAACCTAACATCAAAATATTAAAATAAATGTCCACCTCTCCATCGGAGAGCTCACAATCCTCCTCTTCTGACTCTGCTCCCAGCTGACAATCCTCTTCTAATTCCGACATCTTTAACAAAAACTAAAAAAATATCTATTATTAAGGGTTTTTCAGATCCTCACGTGCGTCTCCTAGTCGTGGGTTGCTCTGTGCACAACCAAAAAAAACCCTCCGGGTAGCGCACTATCCCGTCGAACAAACGTTCCGGCGAACAAACGTTCCGGCGGACGTCGCGTCACAATTATTATTGATATAAGCGTTTACAAACCTTGTTAACTAAATAATCACGATTACAAAAAATGTATTCTAATTCTAAATTCTACAAACCGCATTCTGATTTTATTTTAAGATTAAACAGCGAGTAATATTATTATTATTATTATTATTATTTTAGTTACCTGGAATGGCGGTGGAGGGGTGGAGTTAAACACGGTTTGCCGTAACCATGGTTACTGTAAACTGGATGGATTGTAAAAGATCACGCATTGTATCGTCTATGTGAAGGAAACAGACGTAATTATATTTACACTTGCAGTTAATTGAACTATTTGCGTCTAAGGGATTATCGCAGCATTCAATAAATATATGGATTTATAAGTGATTGTGCAGTTGTTTATTTCCTTCTCTGGCGTTTCCTTGGAGTTTGCTCGAAGATTGAGGAATAATGGCCGAAGTGGAAGTACACCCGCACCACGTTTTCGGTTTGCGAGCTGCAGTGAAAAATAATCTGTTCTTTCTTGACGAGCAAACGGTGGTGTTTCCGTGCGGTAACAACTGCGCACGCTACAACCTACACCAACGATGCTACAAGTTCATTGCAGGTGTGTGTGTGTGTGTGTGTGTGTGTGTGTGTGTGTGTGTTAAACAATTAATAAACAAAATGTGTGGTGAAGACACTATACGGAATATTTGTTGCAAGAGGTGTTTAATTCCTTTTATACCACAGCATCATTAAATATGACAATGTTTTTATCCGATTCTAGTTACATTTAACGTACAGGACAGTGGTGAGAGCGGCCATGCTGTATGGTTTAGAGACAGTGTCACTGAGGAAGAGACAGGAGTCAGAGCTAGAGGTAGCAGAGCTGAAGATGTTGAGGTTCTCTTTGGGAGTGACAAGATTGGACAGGATTAGGAACGAGTACATCAGAGGGACAGCTCATGTTGGACGTTTGGGGGACAAAGTTAGGGAGGCCAGATTAAGATGGTTTGGACATGTTCAGAGGAGGGAGAGTGAGTATATTGGTAGGAGAATGTTGGACATGGAGCTGCCAGGCAGGAGGCAAAGAGGAAGGCCAAAGAGGAGGTATATGGATGGAATTAATGAGGATATGAAGCTAGTGGGGGCAAGTGTTGAGGATGCAGAAGATAGGGATAGGTGGAGAGAGATGATTCGCTGTGGAGACCCCTGAAGGGAAAAGCCCAAAGAAGAAGAAGAAGAAGAAGATAGTTACATTTAATTTTGTGAAATGTGTGGAAACATTCATTCCCTTAACAGACTCTTGTTTTTCTCTGTGGTTAAGGAATGATGTTACTGAGAAACCACAAAGTCAACTTGACCTCTGACTGTTACAAAACACTGACACTGGAGACTCCACCTCTAAATCAATAACAGAAACTCATCATAGCAACCAACTATTACGCACCTCTTTTAGTGTCTTCATGTGGAGCGTCAGCCCTGTGAATCAGCTGTTGCCATAGAAATGATTACGTATTAGTATATGTTCTCGGGTTTAATGTCACCCTAATTGTAGAACCATCCATAAAGTTCTATATAACTTTTTTTTCCGCTAAAACCACTTCCCAGGTCTCAGTATCCACTTTTGCTGTTTGCTAACAAGGTGTCCACAAAATAGCAGAACAAGATTATGAGAAACTATACATTCAGAGATGTTATGTTGCCCCCCAGGTACGGAGAGGAGCCGGGGCATGCAGGCGCTCGCCATCAGCCCCAACTGGAGGTATCTGGCCATGTCAGAGCATGGTGAGAGAGGCACCATCACCATCTACGACCTTCAGCACGAACAGAGCCGTAAGAGGAAGGTGCTGACGGGCGGCGACGCCAGCGTGCAGGAGTTTGTCTGTATGGCTTTCTCTCCAGACTCAAAGTACCTGCTGGGCCAGAGTGGAGGACCCGAGTGGACCCTCATATACTGGCTGTGGGAAAAGAATAAGGTCATAGCTACAGTGAAGAGCACAAACCTTGGCCCTGTCCATCAGGTATCAGAGATTTTGTATGTCTAGACACCAAAAGTCATTGTTCTCTGATGTTTAAACAATGATGCGTGTCATGTAAGTACCTTGAAATGTGGTCCATCGAATTTACCCCCATTTTTAGGGATGGTTCATCAAAGATGAACAAAGATTGCGGCCTTTACGTATCTTTTAAATCACATTTTCACCCTATAAGAGTGCCTTCCTTGCCTTTTTGGATCTGATAGACCCCAGTCTTAGCAAGTCATGTGACCTGTCAGTCATGGTAAAAGAGCTGTGGCCTCTGTATGTGTCAGCTCCAATGAAGTAGGTGTGGCCTTTCTGCTTGTCAGTCATGGTTAAGTGTAAAATGGCATTAAGTCTTTAAAAAAATCAAAGGTTTAAAAAAAATCAAGCATTTGTGCAGATCATTTTCTTTGTCCACTTGTCCAGGTCAGCTTTAACCCACAGGACAGTACGCAGGTCTGCGTCAGCGGGAACGGCGTGTTCAAACTTTTCCGCTACGCCGACAGCGCTCTGAAACAGACCAACTCTGCGAAGTTAGAGACGCAGAACGTCCTGTCTCATGCGTGGATGTCTGAGGAGCGCATCATCGCTGGAACGGAGACAGGACGACTGCTGGTGTTCGAGTCGGGAGACCTGCGCTGGGAGATGAGCGTGACCAACAAGATAGCTGAACAGGACAAAAAGAGGTGGAGAATCAAACTGTCTGGTTTATTTCCTCCTGTAGTTTGTATTTATCTGTGGCCGGAGCTCTCTTTCGTATGTCATGTTAACGGGGCTTGCGTTTCCTCACAGACATATGGAGGACGAAACCCAATCAGCTCCAGCCTCGATGCCACGAGTGACCGTCATCAAGGCTTATTCTAAAGGTTTCGCATGTTCAGCTGGTCCAGGAACTGTGTGTCTGTTTGAGAAAACTGAGGAGAAGGAAAGCTACAGACAAATCAGGGAAATAAGGGTGAGTACAGACTAATTCCACCACCCCAAACGAATCTGGGCAGTGCTGGTCCAGCAGTGAGTAGTAGGGGTGACTAATAGTGTACAATTACAAAATGAGTGCAGAGACAAGACCAGGAATCACATCTGACAGTACAGTTTTAGGATGTTAATGATATTTTATTTCCCTCAGATACCTCCAGACCCGTGCAGCAACGAGCCAGGTCAGGCGCAGCAGCAGGAGATCACCTCCATGTGTATCAGCCCATCAGAGGAGACTCTGGCCACCAGCACAGACCGGGGTCAGCTCTACCTCATTGCTCTCGCCTCGGCTGAGATGGGCAAGGTACTTCCATGGGGTTGTTAAGTTGTGTTCATTTGTCACATATACATTACTGCACAGTGAAGTTCTTTCTTCGCATATCCCATCCTTGGAGGTTGGGGTCAGAGTGCAGGGTCAGCCATGATATGGCACCCCTGGAGCAGGGAGAGTTAAGGACCTTGCTCAGGGACCCAACAGCAGTAGTGCCCCAGGTGTGGAGGGTTTACTCTGATGAAGTTTACTCTACTGATGATGGTTCATACGTTGTGTGTGTTATCAGGGCACGCAGGCTCACTTTGAGTTTCTGTCCCACTCTTTTCATTCGGACATCATCACTGGACTGTCCATCTGCATCCGTAAACCACTCATCGCCACCTGCTCCATGGACCACTCCATACGCATCTGGAATTATGAGACCGGGTAATTCCATCCTTTATGAATATCCTTCTGCTTGTGTTCAGCTTGTCATACCATCACAAATAGCACCAGTTTATACTATCATCATCATCATCATCATCTTCATCTTCATCATCATCACTGTTACAGTGCCATGAATGTTTTGGCCCTGAATGAAAGTACAGTATGTTTTTTTTGCCTCAGTGCTCTGGAGCTGTGTAAGGAGTTTCAGGAGGAGTCACACAGCGTGGCCTTGCACCCGTCCGGCCTCTTCATCCTGACCGGCTTCTCCGACAAATTACGCCTCATGAACCTGCTCATCGATGACATCCGCAACTTCAAGGAGTTCACCGTACGCAGCTGCCGAGAGGTGCGTGTGTGTGTGAGTGTGTGTGTGTGTGTGTGTGTGTGTGCAGCAGACATCAAATATGAAACTTTCTCCACTTATAATGCCTGTTTTCTTTATTTAAAGAGATTTAATGTGAAAGCTGCATGTGAAAAGTTATCGTATCGGTTCCGTCACTATTTAACACCTCTGTATAGATATTACATATGAATTATATATACATTAATGCATAGAAAGAAAGAAAGAAAGAAAGAAAGAAAGAAAGAATGAAAGAAAGAATGAAAGAGAGGTGTTTGCAATCATGTTCTGCAGTAAAAAAGGAACCTCCTGGATCTAATGTGAAGAAATAGTGTGTGAAATAAAGCAGTGTGTGATGGTGTGTGTCCTCAGTGTGTGTTCAGTCACGGGGGTCACATGTTCGCTGCCGTTAACGGTAACGTGATTCATCTCTACTCCACCACCACCTTCGACAACATCCTGAATCTGAAAGGTCACAGCGGCAAGGTCAGTGCAGCTCGAGTGTCCCGCGTCAGCATGCTAACTAAAAACATTCCTCTGTAAAAAATTGTCATGTGATTACATGAGGTCATGGTGATAAATAACAAACCGAGGATTGACCGCCTGTGTCCGGTCAGGTGCGGTCTGTGGTGTGGAGCGCTGATGACAGTCGTGTGGTGTCGTGTGGGATGGACGGAGCCGTGTACGAGTGGAACGCTCTGAGCGGCCAGCGCGAGTCCGAGAGCGTGTTGAAGTCGTGCAGCTACACCGGCGTGGCGCTCTCGCACACCACCAGGAGCATCTTGGCTGTGGGCAACGACTGCACGCTGAAGGAGATCCAGGACTGCCAGGTGAGTCCAGACGAGTGACACTTTTACTTCAGTCATCACTGTCTGATAGGTGACAGTGTTGTTTTTTCATTTGGTATTTATAATTGAAAGGGGCGTGGCCTATACTCCAAGTGCGGCTCGAAGTGTTGGCAGAAAGCAGTGCACAGGAAATGAATCCTTTGTGGAGAAAGCTCCATATTTTCTGTTGTCTGAATGTGAATAAAGGCTACTTGTATTGGTATTTTTTGCATTTAGGTCCTGAGGGAAGTCTCCTCAGATGATGTGATGTACACAGCCATCGTCATGACTCGCTCAGGCCGAGCACTCTTCACCGGGACCTCCAGCGGCACCATAAGGGCCATCAAGTACCCTTTACCCATGCAGAAAGACTGGACTGAGTACCAGGCCCATTCTGCTCCCATCACTAAAGTATGTGTGGTGATGACCCGCTGAGATAAAGATAGTTTTACTGTTAATTATATTTTATTAAGAGAGGGAGAGAGAGAGCATTTGACAAACCAGAAAAAGTAAACTCCTCTGTCCTGAAACTTTACCTCTGACAGTTACCAAGCTCTGGCACTGGAGAGTCCTTCCACACATTTAAAGCTTCACCGCGTCAGCTGCTCTTTGTTAAATAAAAGTGATTAGACTAGATTAGGACGACTAGATCAGCTGAGAAAATCAGAACAGTAATGTTCCTACTCATCCACGCTGGTGTGTGTTTCTCCACCACCTCCACAGATGGTGATCACGTTCGATGATCAGTACCTGCTGAGCGCTTCAGAAGATGGCTGTCTCTTCATCTGGAAAATCTCTGAGCAGGAAGGGCGAGGGCTGAAGAGGGACAAAGAGATGAGCTATGCCGAGGAGATCCTCATCACCAGGTCTGACCTGGAGGAAAAGGTAAAAACCTGAGCAAGATATTCTCTATATGTTCTACACAAAAGTGCGATAAGTGCTGATGTTTTTCACCCAATAACTTCTCAAAATCACACACCTAATCTGATCCATAACCCAAACCCGGAGGACAGGAAGCGCTTCATTTATCCCTCGTGCTCCATTTGTTCGTCGTACAGCAGAAAGCTCTCACAGTGACATCATATTAACTCATGTCTACTTTAAAAATCAGCCACAAGACTTTACTGTGATAAATCTCCATTACCATCCAGAACCAAGTCATGCTGGAACTTAAGAGCCGGGTGGAAGAGCTGCAGATGGAGAACGAGTACCAGCTGCGTCTTAAAGAAATGAACTACAATGAGAAGATCAAGGAGCTCACTGAGAAGTTCATCCAGCAGATAGAGTCGCTTACCAACCAAAACCAGGTCAGAGCTTCTGGATTCGTCTCCTTACAGAAAAAAAATCAACGATTTCACGTTTCTCTTTGTTTAATCTCATATCTCTCCTTTGTCACGATTCAAGGCTCAAGGTTCTTTATTTGTCAATTCCACCATATGTGCAGACATACAGAGGAATCGAAATAGCATTCTCTTCTCTCTTATCAAGTGTGTACATTGTCATGCACTCAGTGCAATATAGAACAGATTGTGTGTGAAGCTACCAGCAGTGTACTTGTAATAAATATAAATAAACCAGTGAAAATTATATTGTAAACATCTGAATGAATGCACATCTGAGTAAGTGTAAACAGTGAATTCTATTAAATATCCAAATCTAAGTCCAAAGGTGCAGATATACATGAAGATCAATGTAAACGTTCAGTAGTTCTGGGTATAGAGGCCTCTTGTAAGATGCAAGACAGCGTGTGTGATATCAGCAGGATGGCAGTAGTGCAAAACGACTGTAAAGTGTAAAAGTGCAAACAGCGTAGGATTTAAATAGTTTGTACATGTAAGGTCTGAAAAGGTGTTTGTAAACAGGTCCATGTGTGGAGAGTTCTGCAGAGAGTGATAAGTGTCTTATGTGCAATGAAAGAAGTGTGTGGTGAGCTGTACAGAGATGGACAGAGCCTGATGGATGAAGCTGTTAGAAAGCCTTGTGGAACGAGCCTGGAGGCTCCGGTACCTTCTCTCTGAAGGCAGGAGGCTGAAGTGGAGGTTTGACGGGCGTGAACCATCTGCTGCGATGCCGATGGCTCTGCTAGTGAGGCGGATGTGGAAGATATCCACAAGGAATGACAGAGAGACACAGATGATCTTACTGGCTGCATTCACTATGCGTTGCAGAGTCTTTGGACAGCAGGTGGTGCGGTCTCTGTACCACACAGTGATGCAGCTGGTGAGAATGCTCTCAATGGTGCCCCGGTAGAAGGAGCACATTATAGGAGGTGGGTTTTCCTCAGTTTGTGAAGGAAGTATAGGCGTGACTGAGCTTTCTTGGCCAGCGATGTGGTGTTCGTCATCCAGGAGAGGTCCTCAGAGATATGTACCCCTAGGAACTTGGTGCTGTTCACCCTCTCCACTCCGGCACCGTTGCTGGTTAGTGGTGGGTGCTGTGGAGGTCCTCTTCTGAAGTCAATGGCAATTTCTTTGGTCTTCCCCACGTTGAGGAAGAGATTGTTGTTGTTACACCACCGGACCAGTCGGCTCACCTCGCTCCTGTAGTTGGCCTCGTTGTTGTTGGTCTGCAAACTTGACGATGTGGTTGGTACTGTAACTGGGTACACAATCATGGGTCAACAGGGTGAAGAGCAGCGGGCTGAGCACGCACCCTTGTGGCGACCCTCTTCTCAGTGTGACGGTCTTAGATGGTTTTCCGCCGACCCGTACATTCTGTGGCCTCTCTGATAGGAAGTCCAGCACCCAGCATAGTGATAGTGAGTTAATATCAGATGTTTTTAATGTAAATAATGAAAAACAGTTCTATCTTGATTGATGGAAAATGAATAAGATTGGAGTTATAGATGCTGTATCTCACACTTCAGGTGCTGAAATCAGAGAAGGAGAAGCAGGAGATCACACAGCAGGGGGCGCTAAAGGACATTACAGAGAGACACACTAAAGAGCTGCAGGATCTGGGTAAATACCATCTCCCCCAGCTCAGCTCTCACTACAGCAACGTATTTATACTTTACTACATTTGGTGGGATCCTTCCTTTATTGAACCATATTCAGGATGCAAACATAAATATTTAAATATTCCATACTAGTTGGATATTTGTACATGCATTAAGGGTTCTTAGCTTAAGGAACTCGAAAGGAACTCTCATCATCTAATTCTTAGCATTCCAAAAATTTGACTTTGATAAACCTAAAAAAAGTGTCTCAAATCCTCCTGAAGACCCCTGAACCTTTCAGTGTGAAGGACAAAGACATCTAGTTTACATTTGTGCACAACTGCTGTGGCCTCTGATGGCTCCGCCCCTTTTCCTGTTACGACAGCAAAGATTAATACTAAGCAACACCATGCTGTATTTTAACACCGAGACCGTCTGAACTTCCTCTCAGAATCCACCAACAATCAAAAGCTGATGCTGGAGTACGAGAAGCACCAGGAGCTGCAGCTGAAATTGCGTAAGATGCAGGAGAGCTATGAGGAGAAGCTGCAGGATCTGGAGGATGGGCATGTGCGTGCCCTGGAGGACATGACGCAGTTCTACGAGTCCAAGCTGCAGGAGAAGGTGCTCGAGCTGGGCCAGGTGAGGAACCTTAACCAAGCTGGTAAACGTAACTAAAGCTAAAGTCAGATATAAACTCACTGCTTTAAGAGTCGTGTAGTCTGAGATTTACAGTCCGGTTTTTATCTCGTCAGTGTCAGGACGAGTCTCAGCAGCAGCTGCGAGAGTTTGAGGAAATAAAGAAGCAGATAGAAGAAGATGGCGATCTCGAGCTCCACGACATCCGAGTCAAATACGAACGCAAGCTCTGGGAGGAAAAGGAGACCAACTTGAAGCTCAACGGAGAGACGAGAGTCATGAAGAAGAAGGTGTTCGGTCGCACTAACACATCACTCCGTCCAGAGCTCTAACTCAGGTTATAGCGGATTAACGTGTTTACGTGTGTCTGCAGTTCACCAGCCTGCAGAAGGAGATCGACGACCGCAAACTGGACATCGAGAAGCTGAAGGTAGAGCAGCAGAAGCTGCATGGGGTCATCAAGGCTCTGGAGAAGGACATCGTGGGACTGAAGAGGGAGATCCAGGAGAGAGATGAGACCATCCAGGACAAGGTGGAGTCTGGATCTGTGTAAAGATCAGTGTGGCTCTGTGTTTTACAATATTCCCTAAACTACTCCATAAATATCATGAAAAATCATGGGGTTTTTGTAATTATTGGCAACCCAATTACAATGCAGTGTTTGTGACTCAGATTTCTCTGAAGCCAAAAATGAAAGCAAGCCTCTGGTATCGAAGGTTCTTTGGTGTTTCTCATGTCATTTTACTGATGGAGGAGAAACTAATTTTACAGCTTCAAAGTTTTACCTCTTAACGTCTTGTGTTCTCTGGTGTAATCCATACATTAATTAAAGACAGACTGATTGGTCAGTGTGTTCAGAGGGACGTCTGTTCTGTTCTCTGCAGGAAAACCGCATCCACGAGCTTAAGAAGAAGAACGAAGAGCTGGAGAAGTTCAAATTCGTGCTGGATTACAAGGTCAATGAGCTGAAGAAGCAAATCGAGCCACGAGAGATTGAAGTGAAGGAGATGAAGGAGCAGGTCCATGAGGTGAGGAGTGTAGATTTACACCTACACACAGGGGCAGACGTGCAGTATGTGCAGTATATTCTTTTCTTGGACACGCCTACTAAACCGACTATCCAATCTGCATTAGGAACAATCTTGCTGTTTAATAATTGAAGTGATTATCATATGAAGACTCTGGCTGTGTACATAATAAACTGAAATCATTCTCTTTCAGTCATTTTCCTTGTGCTTGACTGCAGCTTCTAAAACATCTGAAAAACTGACATAGCTTTACTGTGTGTTTGTGTAAATGACACATTTTTATGTGGTTTCTCTAATGTGAAGCACTTATTGAGAATTAGTTTAGCTATAGAACTAGTTTATATTGTAATTCTTGTCACACACTAATATCACAGATGCTCAGTATTTATGATGCGAATCTGATCAGAGGTTGTGCTTGATTCAGATGGAGGCTGAACTGGAGCAGTTCCGTAAGATGAGCACTCAGCTGGAGCTCACCATCTCGCAGCTGAAGCTGAAGCTCAAAGCCACGGATAAGGAGAGGCAGAAAGAGACGCAGAGGGTTTGTCCGTTTCTCATCGTTACTCTTGTTAATATAATAAGTAAAGCTGTTTTCAGAAAGGTGTCAAGTGACGTAAGATTGTTTTTAAACCTCTGGATCAATGAGGTTGTGTGTATTTTTTTTCCTTCTTTCCATCTGTAAGTGGACTTTAACAGCATGACTTTCTCAACCAATCATTTCACAGGGATAGCATTAAACAACTGGTATGAAGTAAAGGTGAGTCTGTGGACTCTTTAGTGTTCTATGTAACTTGGAAGCTGGTCACTGGGGGTGCTGTTGGCTAAGAGTGCTTGGACCCCGCAAATTGCTGCTTGCAGCTGTATCGTTATTATTACAGTCGTATTAAAGTTTGTGTGAGCGTCACCTATACAGAATGACATCGCGCACAGTAAAGAAGAAACAAGGAAACCAAGACGCTAATCACCCAGCTAGCGCGACGCACAAGAGTAAAGAAAGAAAGCAACATTATGAGCACAATTACGAGAATGAGAAAAGATTTATGAGATTCTGTCCACAATACAGGAGGTTAAACAAGAAGTCAAGGAATTTTCCAATAGACTGACAACGGCGGAACAACGGATTAGAGACACAGAGGACCAGGTGTCTAGAATACCTCTGGAATACTCATTGTTCGCTTTCTGAGCTCAAAAGACAAAGACAAAGTGCTACAAACCATACGCGCAAAGGGGAAAATTAGAAATGATGGCCTACCGATTGACATATAGAAGTTATTTAAAGACAAATTAGTTGGCCCCCTGAAGGAAATGTATGAAGAGTCGTTTCAAAATGGTTATTTGCCGCCCACACTGAGAACAGCCTTAATACCTTTAATTCTGAAACCTAACAAATCTCCTACTAAACGTGAGTCACGCAGACCCATTTGCCTGCTTAATACAGATACGAAGATCATTGCCACAGTTTTGCAGCAAGATTAGAAAAATGTCACCAATGCTGTTCATTTTGGCATTAGAGCCCTATGCAGTTGCAATTAAAAGTAGGCCTATCATAAAGGGCGTTAAAATTGAAGATCGTGAACACCGCATAGCTCTGTATGCAGAGGATACTATTCTATTTCTTACAAGGCTTGAAAGATCCGTTCCAGCATCGCTTCAATTGATTGATAGATTCAGGAAGTTTTCTGGCTATAAAATTAATAACACTAAATCATCGATACTTTTCTTAAATACTCAAGAAAGACATAAACCGCCAATTACACATCCTTTTATAAAAACGGTAAATGGTTTGAATTACTTAGGTGTAGCGATCACGCCTACAATTGACAAATTAATCCCTGCTAATTATAATCCAGTCATAACAAAAGTTAGTGAATCTTTAGATAAATGGTCATCCCTACCAGTTTCCTTGATTGGTTGTATAAACATTATAAAGATGAATATCATCCCCAAGTTCCTGTATCTATTTCGTTCTATTCCACTTCCACCTCCATCAGGTTTTTTTACTAATATGAGTAAGAAGTTTACTAAATTCGTTTGGAAAAACGGACGGGCAAGACTTCGCCCAACACGACTATACCTTCCATATGACAGAGGGGGTCTACGTCTGCCTAATTCGCAGTGGTTTTATTGGTCTGCCCAATTGGCTAATGCCACCTACTGGTTTTCTTTGCAGCCGCAATTACCCTGGGTAGAAGTAGAATGGATGACTGCAAAAAATATAAAACATGGCTTTATATTTGTATTAGGACTTGTACAAGAATCTGAAAAAGGACACCAAAAATTCCCAAGGACACTTGGGAGAAGTCCCGGCTCTCTCCTATTAACAGAACTAGAACAAGTTATGTTTAATGAGGACCTTAGTACAAACAAAATTAAGTTGCTTTACTGTAAATTTGTTAATAGCTCTAAAGAATCCTCTGAATCTAAACGAGTTGCTTGGGGTACAGATTTACAGTACGATGTTTCAGGTTCAGAATGGAGTGAAATATGTGCCAGAGCCCAGAATTTGTCGATCAGTACTAGATTTAAACTGCTCCAATACAACTGGGTAATGCGCACTTACATTACACCTGAAAAGTTGAACAAATTCAACCCTGATATTCCAGATGTTTGCTTTAAATGCCAAAAGTATAAGGGAACGTTTTTTCACTGTGTTTGGGAATGTGATGTTATTCGGACATTCTGGCAAAAAGCGATCACATTAATCTCTTCAATTATTTCAGTTATTAACTCCAGTGACTCCTGAAATATGCGTTGGGTCTAATTCCTGTGTATCAGTATCAAGACACCAAATTAAAATGATCTGTTTAGAGCTTGCAAGACGGTCAATAGCATCTCTGTTTCGTCAGTATAGGATTCTGTCGTGTCGTACCGCAGTCTACCACTAGGGGGAAATGACCTTCGCCACACACCAGCCAGTTTAAACCATTAAACCGTGAAAATGTTCCGTTCTTACAGCACACTGACACATGGTGTATCTGTTTAACTTGACGTGGCTCGTCAGAAGCATTTGAGACGATAGTTAGGGAATATAAATGAACCGCTCCGTAGATTTGAGGACGTCTGTTCCTGTTTCCTGTGAGCTAACGTTAATGATGTGCGAACTCTCACTGTCAGGCTCGTTGTCAGGAATATATTCAGGTAATTATTGAGAATTGAATCCACACGGTTACTTCGCTGACTGCTGTGTTTCTTCCCCCTCAGGTTCGTGATGTAGAAGCTGTACTGCACAGGCTGAAGACCGATCTTCACAACTGTGTGGGCTTCATCCAGGAGCCGAGGAAGTTGAAGGAGAGCGTTCGAGAGATTTATGAACGTCATGTCCATCAGTCAGATGTGGTGAGATGGACACACACACACACACACACACACACACACACACACACACACACACACACACACACACACACACAGTTTACACCTGATTGAGGATGATGCGTATGACAGGTGGAGATAGCGGGAGTGGATGCTGATGTTCAGCGTGAGTACAGCAGGCAGCGGGAGCACATGGAGAGGAACATGGACTCGCTCAGAAGGAGACTAGCAAAGGACATTAAAGTGCATGAAGCAAAGAACATCAAGCTCATGAAGGTTGGGATTTATTTCATGCAACACATTTTATCGACCTGGTTTCATGTCCACATGACCAGACCAATCTTCTACCTGTGTGTGTGTGTGTGTGTGTGTGTGTGCTGTAGGAGAATGTCTCTCTTATCAAAGAGATTAATGACTTGAGGATGGAGATGAGGCTGATGCGAGCGCAGATCCACGACTACGAAACCCAGAACAGCTTCAAGTCCAAGAGTACAACGTCCATCAAGCGTGAGTCACAGACCACGACTTTATTAAAACCAACACTTTTGTCCACTTTTATTAGCAACTCACTTCCTGTCTCTGTTCTATCAGCTATAAACACTCGTCCCCTCAGCAGTCTCTCTTTATTCTCTCTCTCTTCAGCTATAAACACTCGTCCCCTCAGCAATCTCTCTTTATTCTCTCTCTCTCTTCAGCCATAAACACTCGTCCCCTCAGCAGTCTCTCTTTATTCTCTCTCTCTTCAGCTATAAACACCGTCCCCTCAGCAGTCTCTCTTTATTCTCTCTCTCTTCAGCTATAAACACTCGTCCCCTCAGCAATCTCTCTTTATTCTCTCTCTCTCTTCAGCTATAAACACTCGTCCCCTCAGCAGTCTCTCTTTATTCTCTCTCTCTTCAGCTATAAACACTCGTCCCCTCAGCAATCTCTCTTTATTCTCTCTCTCTCTTCAGCCATAAACACTCGTCCCCTCAGCAGTCTCTCTTTATTCTCTCTCTCTCTTCAGCTATAAAAACCCGTCCCCTCAGCAGTCTCTCTTTATTCTCTCTCTCTCTTCAGCTATAAACACTCGTCCCCTCAGCAGTCTTTCTTTATTCTCTCTCTCTTCAGCTATAAAAACCCGTCCCCTCAGCAGTCTCTCTTTATTCTCTCTCTCTCTTCAGCTATAAACACTCGTCCCCTCAGCAGTCTCTCTTTATTCTCTCTCTCTTTCAGCTATAAACACTCGTCCCCTCAGCAGTCTCTCTTTATTCTCTCTCTCTTCAGCTATAAACACCCGTCCCCTCAGCAGTCTCTCTTTATTCTCTCTCTCTTCAGCTATAAACACTCGTCCCCTCAGCAGTCTCTCTTTATTCTCTCTCTCTTCAGCTATAAACACTCGTCCCCTCAGCAGTCTCTCTTTATTCTCTCTCTCTTCAGCTATAAACACTCGTCCCCTCAGCAGTCTCTCTTTATTCTCTCTCTCTTCAGCTATAAACACTCGTCCCCTCAGCAAACTCTCTTTATTCTCTCTCTCTTCAGCTATAAACACTCGTCCCCTCAGCAGTCTTTCTTTATTCTCTCTCTCTTCAGCTACAAACACTCGTCCCCTCAGCAGTCTCTCTTTATTCTCTCTCTCTTCAGCTATAAACACTCGTCCCCTCAGCAGTCTCTCTTTATTCTCTCTCTCTTTCAGCTATAAACACTCGTCCCCTCAGCAGTCTCTCTTTATTCTCTCTCTCTTCAGCTATAAACACTCGTCCCCTCAGCAGTCTCTCTTTATTCTCTCTCTCTTCAGCTATAAACACTCGTCCCCTCAGCAGTCTCTCTTTATTCTCTCTCTCTCTTCAGCTATAAAAACCCGTCCCCTCAGCAGTCTCTCTTTATTCTCTCTCTCTTCAGCTATAAACACTCGTCCCCTCAGCAAACTCTCTTTATTCTCTCTCTCTCTTCAGCTATAAACACTCGTCCCCTCAGCAGTCTCTCTTTATTCTCTCTCTCTTCAGCTATAAACACTCGTCCCCTCAGCAAACTCTCTTTATTCTCTCTCTCTCTTCAGCTATAAACACTCGTCCCCTCAGCAGTCTCTCTTTATTCTCTCTCTCTTCAGCTACAAACACTCGTCCCCTCAGCAGTCTCTCTTTATTCTCTCTCTCTCTTCAGCTATAAACACTCGTCCCCTCAGCAGTCTCTCTTTATTCTCTCTCTCTTCAGCTATAAACACTCGTCCCCTCAGCAGTCTCTCTTTATTCTCTCTCTCTTCAGCTATAAACACTCGTCCCCTCAGCAGTCTCTCTTTATTCTCTCTCTCTCTCTTCAGCTATAAACACTCGTCCCCTCAGCAGTCTCTCTTTATTCTCTCTCTCTTCAGCTATAAACACTCGTCCCCTCAGCAGTCTCTCTTTATTCTCTCTCTCTTCAGCTATAAACACTCATCCCCTCAGCAGTCACTCTTTATTCTCTCTCTCTCTTCAGCTATAAACACTTGTCCCCTCAGCAGTCTCTCTTTATTCTCTCTCTCTTCAGCTATAAACACTCGTCCCCTCAGCAATCTCTCTTTATTCTCTCTCTCTCTTCAGCTATAAACACTCGTCCCCTCAGCCGTCTCTCTTTATTCTCTCTCTCTCTTCAGCCATAAACACTCGTCCCCTCAGCAGTCTCTCTTTATTCTCTCTCTCTCTCTTCAGCTATAAACACTCGTCCCCTCAGCAGTCTCTCTTTATTCTCTCTCTCTCTTCAGCTATAAACACTCGTCCCCTCAGCAGTCTTTCTTTATTCTCTCTCTCTCTTCAGCTACAAACACTCGTCCCCTCAGCAGTCTCTCTTTATTCTCTCTCTCTTCAGCTATAAACACTCGTCCCCTCAGCAGTCTCTCTTTATTCTCTCTCTCTTCAGCTATAAACACTCGTCCCCTCAGCAGTCTCTCTTTATTCTCTCTCTCTCTTCAGCTATAAACACTCGTCCCCTCAGCCGTCTCTCTTTATTCTCTCTCTCTCTTCAGCTATAAACACTCGTCCCCTCAGCAGTCTCTCTTTATTCTCTCTCTCTCTTCAGCTATAAAAACCCGTCCCCTCAGCAGTCTCTCTTTATTCTCTCTCTCTTCAGCTATAAACACTCGTCCCCTCAGCAAACTCTCTTTATTCTCTCTCTCTCTTCAGCTATAAACACTCGTCCCCTCAGCAGTCTCTCTTTATTCTCTCTCTCTTCAGCTATAAACACTCGTCCCCTCAGCAAACTCTCTTTATTCTCTCTCTCTCTTCAGCTATAAACACTCGTCCCCTCAGCAGTCTCTCTTTATTCTCTCTCTCTTCAGCTACAAACACTCGTCCCCTCAGCAGTCTCTCTTTATTCTCTCTCTCTTCAGCTATAAACACTCGTCCCCTCAGCAGTCTCTCTTTATTCTCTCTCTCTTCAGCTATAAACACTCGTCCCCTCAGCAGTCTCTCTTTATTCTCTCTCTCTTCAGCTATAAACACTCGTCCCCTCAGCAGTCTCTCTTTATTCTCTCTCTCTCTCTTCAGCTATAAACACTCGTCCCCTCAGCAGTCTCTCTTTATTCTCTCTCTCTTCAGCTATAAACACTCGTCCCCTCAGCAGTCTCTCTTTATTCTCTCTCTCTTCAGCTATAAACACTCATCCCCTCAGCAGTCACTCTTTATTCTCTCTCTCTCTTCAGCTATAAACACTTGTCCCCTCAGCAGTCTCTCTTTATTCTCTCTCTCTTCAGCTATAAACACTCGTCCCCTCAGCCGTCTCTCTTTATTCTCTCTCTCTCTTCAGCTATAAACACTCGTCCCCTCAGCCGTCTCTCTTTATTCTCTCTCTCTCTTCAGCCATAAACACTCGTCCCCTCAGCAGTCTCTCTTTATTCTCTCTCTCTCTCTTCAGCTATAAACACTCGTCCCCTCAGCAGTCTCTCTTTATTCTCTCTCTCTCTTCAGCTATAAACACTCGTCCCCTCAGCAGTCTTTCTTTATTCTCTCTCTCTCTTCAGCTACAAACACTCGTCCCCTCAGCAGTCTCTCTTTATTCTCTCTCTCTTCAGCTATAAACACTCGTCCCCTCAGCAGTCTCTCTTTATTCTCTCTCTCTTCAGCTATAAACACTCGTCCCCTCAGCAGTCTCTCTTTATTCTCTCTCTCTCTTCAGCTATAAACACTCGTCCCCTCAGCAGTCTCTCTTTATTCTCTCTCTCTTCAGCTACAAACACTCGTCCCCTCAGCAGTCTCTCTTTATTCTCTCTCTCTTCAGCTATAAACACTCGTCCCCTCAGCAGTCTCTCTTTATTCTCTCTCTCTTCAGCTATAAACACTCGTCCCCTCAGCAGTCTCTCTTTATTCTCTCTCTCTCTTCAGCTATAAACACTCGTCCCCTCAGCAGTCTCTCTTTATTCTCTCTCTCTTCAGCTATAAACACTCGTCCCCTCAGCCGTCTCTCTTTATTCTCTCTCTCTCTTCAGCTATAAACACTCGTCCCCTCAGCAGTCTCTCTTTATTCTCTCTCTCTCTCTTCAGCTATAAACACTCGTCCCCTCAGCAGTCTCTCTTTATTCTCTCTCTCTCTTCAGCTATAAACACTCGTCCCCTCAGCAGTCTTTCTTTATTCTCTCTCTCTCTTCAGCTACAAACACTCGTCCCCTCAGCAGTCTCTCTTTATTCTCTCTCTCTTCAGCTATAAACACTCGTCCCCTCAGCAGTCTCTCTTTATTCTCTCTCTCTTCAGCTATAAACACTCGTCCCCTCAGCCGTCTCTCTTTATTCTCTCTCTCTCTTCAGCTATAAACACTCGTCCCCTCAGCAGTCTCTCTTTATTCTCTCTCTCTCTCTTCAGCTATAAACACTCGTCCCCTCAGCAGTCTCTCTTTATTCTCTCTCTCTCTTCAGCTATAAACACTCGTCCCCTCAGCAGTCTCTCTTTATTCTCTCTCTCTTCAGCTATAAACACTCGTCCCCTCAGCAGTCTCTCTTTATTCTCTCTCTTCAGCTATAAACACTCGTTCCCTCAGCAGTCTCTCTTTATTCTCTCTCTTCAGCTATAAACACTCGTTCCCTCAGCAGTCTCTCTTTATTCTCTGTTTTCAAGTTAATAAGAGAAAAATCTCAGCTGCTCATGTTACTAAGAAACTGTAAAGAAGTGTAAACTCCTCTGTCCTGAAGAACTTTAAGCTCCAACTTCACGTCTGACTGATACACAGCACTGACACTGGAGACTCCCTTCAATTCAATTCAATTCAATTTTATTTGTATAGCGCTTTTAACAAAGAGCATTGTCTCAAAGCAGCTTTACAGAACATAAGAAACAATAAACATACAAACAAACAGTCCTAGATGTTAGACAAAATTGTCCCCAGTGAGCGAGCCTGAGGTGACTCAGGTGACTGTGGCAAGGAAAAACTCCCTTAGATGGTATTAGGAAGAAACCTTGAGAGGAACCAGACTCAAAAGGGAACACATCCTCATCTGGGTGACACACGGAGAGTGTGATATGAACAATGTCCTTTCTGCATTAGTTGTGTGATGCAGATACAGCATGTGTAGAATGTTGTGTGTAAATTAATTAGGAGGTTGTTATAAACTCCTTCCATAAACTCAATTTAAATAAATTACAATAAATGTAATAAATTTACTTTCAGTATATTATGTAATGTAAATGCCAGAAAGCATCACCGTATCACAGATTACAAATTGATTCCCTCTGTACGATCGCTCTGAATAAGCTGTTACTATAGAAACTGTAACATATTAGAACAAGCACATTAATCCTAAACGAAGCTGTGCTAGTGTGAGAGCTGCTGTTATAGAAAACTAATCAAGCACTGCCATATGAATTTCATTTACGACTGAGCTCTGTGGTGTAAATCTCTGTTCTCTGTTTATTCCGGCAGCGGCGTCTTCGGCGGCGTCACGGCTGAACTTCGAGGGTGAGGCCGAGCGCATCATCCAGCAGCAGCGCCTCGAGATCCAGCGGCTAAAGCAGGAAATACTCACACAAGGTCAAGATGAAGGACAGGATCAAAGCTTCATCCTGCCGAGCCTGTCGAGCAACATCAAACTACCGGCCCTCACCGCATAAACACTCATTACACCACATACACACTCATTACACACTCATTACACCACATACACACTCATTACACCAACCCCAAAACCCCTCATTACACCAAAAATAACCCCACTAAAATTTACACCACACACACACTCATTACACCACACACACACTCATTACAACACATACACACTCATTACACCACATACACACTCATTACACCACATACACACTCATTACACCACATACACACATTACACCACATACACACTCTTTACACTGCACACACTCAAACACACTCCTCACACACTCATTACACCACATACACACTCTTCACACGTTATACACACATTTAAATAAAATGAGGTCTGAGTCCACTCCCTGTTTGTATCCTGTGTTTTTTTTGTTCTTGGATGTGTGTGTGAGTGTGTTTAGAATGGTCTGTGTCATTATGAGCAGATCAGATTTCTGACTACGGGTGATGTTAGAATCAGTGATGTCATGGTTACCAGGGTCAGCACTGGCTCTGTTGTTGGAGAGAAGATTAGATCACGTGGATGACATCACCACCACACTGACAGAATGGCCTTTGTGTTCAGAGTGTGCCAGCGAGTCCGATCCACAACACCGCGTCTCCTGCCACGTGCTCTATTGTGTCTCCTACAATGCCCTGTCAGATCTCACTGCCTCTCCATGACCATACTGCTGTCCTGCAAGCCTGAAAGCCTTCTGTGTGTGTGTGTGTGTGTGTGTGTGTGTGTGTGTGTGTGTGTGTGTTCACTGCTCATGGACTGAGGCAGAGGCAGTGACATATATATCATGCATGGTCCAGAAGTAAAGAGGGACAGACTATAAAGTACATTTAATCTTCATTTTATTTCACCTATAAAACAGGAATGTAGAAGAAACACATCACTGTATGGATAACATCCCAATGTATGGAAGTTCCATGGATTCTAATGAGGAGGATACGGACCAGAACGAATGACTAATCTGAAGAAGGAACGTCAGAAGGTGAGGAGACGTTAGAATAAGAAATCATTGCGCTATGTGCCACTTTATCGCAGTTCCTTCAGAATTCTCCATTCTGATTGGTTAGAAGGTTTATGCACTCCTGCTTGTTCATTATCGTTTCTATAGTAACAGTAAATGCATTCAAAAAGTGTGATGTGAAGGAGTCTCCAGTGTCACTGCTGTGTATCAGGGGGGTGTGTGTGTGTGTGTGTGTGTGTGTGTGTGTGTGTGTGTGTGTGAGGAGTCTTGAGTGTCACTGCTGTGTATCAGGGGTGTGTGTGTGTGTGTGTGTGTGTGTGTGTGTGTGTGTGTGAGGAGTCTTGAGTGTCACTGCTGTGTATCAGTGTGTGTGTGTGTGTGTGTGTGAGGAGTCTTCAGTGTCACTGCTGTGTATCAGTGTGTGTGTGTGTGTGTGTGTGTGTGTGTGTGAGGAGTCTCCTGTGTCAGTGCTGTGTATCAGTGTGTGTGTGTGTGTGTGTGTGTGTGAGGAGTTTCCACTGTCAGTGCTGTGTATCAGTGTGTGTGTGTGTGTGTGTGTGTGTGTGAGGAGTTTCCACTGTCAGTGCTGTGTATCAGTGCTGTGTATCAGTGTGTGTGTGTGTGTGTGTGTGTGTGTGTGTGTGTGTGTGTATGTTTATCAGTCAGAGGTGAAGCTGGAGCTTGAAGTTCTCCCCATCTTCAGGACAGAGGAGATTACACTTGTGTGTGTGTTTTTCAGTAACATGAAAGCTTTGTTTTTTTGGTTGAACTCACTTTAAGACTGAGAGACTTGTGAGGGAACGACTTGCTCTCATGCAGGTGACAGGAACATGTTTCATGGGCTTTCCACAGCATTAAATGTGTGTATAAATGTTCTTCTCTAAATATTTATTGTTGGTAAATTGCTGAGACATAAAAGGAATAAAACATCTTCATTGGGCTTTTATAGGAAAATAATCACCTTTAACACGGCTTCATATCCACTCCGTATTATATATATATATATATAAATAAAGTATTTTTCTGTAACATATTAAAAATGATTATGAATGATATTGAAAATGAGCTTGGGCTGCAGGAGTAACTCTCTGCTCTAATATCTGCTCCTGATCCCACAGTCTGAGGAGTGGGAGTCTGTGAGAAGATGTCTGGCCTCATGTTCCTGCAGCAGGATGTCGAGGATCAGGTGGAGCTGTGGTGGTTTGGTGAGCCGTGCATCTCTCTGCTCTGCTACACCTCCTCTGTTGCGCTGGTACTGGGGCTCGGGAGCGGCGGCGTGGTGCTCCTGTCTTCGGCCGGCTCTGCGGAGCCGTCCTCGGCCGTGTGGCGCCTCGTCGTCGGCTCCACCCTCTGCATCCTGGCTCTCGTACTCGTGCTCAAGCAGCTGCTTAGCTCGGCGGTGCAGGACATGGGCTGCGTGCGCAGTCGGAGGCGCATCGTGCAGCTGCGCAGCGGCGGAAGCGCGGATCCGTCTCTGCTGCTCGCCGTCGGCTTGGCGCTGATGCTCGGCGGTGGCACGGTGCTGCTGTGCTTGGCCTCGTCACACATGCTGCTCACTGGGACACTCCTCCTGACTTGTGGTGGCGCTGTGGTGCTGAGCGTGGTGGCATACGCAGCCATGAAGTACGTGTGGGAACAAAGAGAAAGGAGGAGGAGGAGGAGGATACAGAGAAGGGTGAGGGTGTACACGGTGGCAGGACAGACGTGGCACGTGTGGAGAGACTCTGCGTCCAGTCAAGCTGGTCTGATATGAATGGACAGGAAGGGTGATGATTTTCCGGTTCAGGGAAGAACCTCAGATCTTCAGTCCAGAACCCTTTGGCTTACTGCTAGAGGAGAAGAAGAGTTAACTGTCAGAGGGTTGAGTTGCTTTGTGTTTGATTTACACAATCACACTGTTGCCAATAAGTTTTTATTCGACAGTTAATGAGCACCTTGTGCACATCATGGAGAAAAAAATGTTCTCTGAAAACACCACACCAAACACATGAAGAAAAGAATCCTGCTATCACTCTGTTGGTGGTAGAGATGGAGCTGTATCTGTTACTGAGAAATGTATTGAATGCTTAAATATTCCGATTTATTGAATTGAGTTTCTGCTCACTAGAATAGTGTGGAAAAAATGGTTGACATTCAGACGTCTGCAAATGAAGGTTGAAGTTTAATATGAACGTGATGCTGTTCTAGTAAAACACTACACTCCTGAGCTGCTGGAAGCTTCAGTGGTTAAGGTGATGGACTAGCAATCAGAAGGTTGTGGGCCTTTAACCCTAAACTGCTCAGCTGTATACGGAGAGAAACGTAAGTCACTCTGGATAAGGACGTCTGACGAACTTCTTTGACGTGAAATGTTTTGATGTTTTGTTATGTTCAGCACATGGTGTGTTATCGACTTGTATCGAGATCCACAAACATATAAATGTAGAAACACTTTTCTTGTATTATTTCTGTATGTTTTTGAGTGTTATTTATCCATTTCTTACTATGAGATTATTGTAATGTTGGTAGAAGTCCGCAGATCTGCAGCTTGTGCCATTTCTGCATTAACGGAAGCTCCTTCATAATGTAAGTCATTATACAAATCCTAACAAAGACCAGCAGTTCATCCTCATCCACATTACAGATTCATACACTATGTTGGCAAAAGTTTTGGGACACCCCTCCAAATCATTGAGTTCAGGTGTTGTTTTTCCCCTTAGCTCCAGTGAAAGGAATTCTTAATGCTTCAGCATTAAGACATTTTGGACCCATCTACAGGGCACCAGAGCTAACTGAATGGTTTGATGTGTCAAATCACATTTAAACCTAAAAGCTGAGTGACGTGATAAACCGCTCTCTCCACCATCATCATCATCATCATCATCATCATCACACCAAGCGGGGAAGAAGTTTTGGAAGATGGAGACGGAGATGGGTGGAGTCTCAAAGCTGATATCAGATTATTCCTGATGTTTGTCCTTGTAATACAATGCAGAGCAAATCAAGAAGTCACAGTGTGAATCACATAATCATCAACAAGCGTTTTACACACACACACACACACACACACACACGCTGACTGAATAGGAAGGGAGAGGGAAAAGGAGGAGTGTGAGAAGAGAATGGGGGGGGCGTGTGTTTCATGATGAAGAGTATGTTTATCCTCTCAGAATTTCAGCCCACATACACATCTCTCTCTCTCTCTCTCTCTCTCTCTCTCTCACACACACACACACACACACACACACACACACACACACACACACCAGGACATCAGGCGTGAAGGTGTGAGTTCTCCTGTCCTCCATTTGATCCTGTTGTTGAAGAATCCCTGCAGGTCTGAGGAGAGAGTATGAGTGAGGTGAGTGATGGATTTCCTGCTTGACCTACAATAACCTCGATATCATTAGAGACTCCATGTTTTCTGCATTCTGTCCAGTGTCTGGATTTAGGAACGATATCTAGTCCCGTGTTAAGCATAATTGCAACTGTAGAGTTATTATTCTAATACCTTGTGGTTTCTATAGTAACAGTATGTTTATCCAGCGTGTGTGGAAGGAGTCTCCAGTGTCAGCGCTTTGTAACAGACAAAGTGGTGGAAGAGGTGGAAGTCTAGCTGCATTTTTTTAGTCTAAATAACTTGGAATAAGAGAAAGAATAAAGCGAGGCTGGTGAAGAAAACTAGCTGCTATCATTTAAATCACAGCTTCTTCCTCTGGCATTCCACAGCATTAAATATAAAGAGACAAATCATGATGTTTTTTCATAAGTAATAAATGTAGCCCAATCTCTGTGCTGTAATAGGAAAGAAAACACACACATCAAGCATGGTGCATCGGCTACATTTGGGATGAAGTGAAAATTATCAGTAGATTTAATTTAATGTTGGATTTGTGTTAAGCTTAAAGCTAAACAGATTAAGAGGATATTAAATTAGCTTTAGCTCTCCTGCCAATTTGCCAGTTACTCAGCTGCTCCCAGGCGGCTTGACCTTGCTGAAATGAGCTTGGTTAATTAGCAGATGGTGTGTGTGTTTGTGTGTGTGTGTGTGTGTGTGTGTGTGTGTGTGTGTGTGTGTGTGTGTGTGTGTGTCTGTGTGATGCTTTTTTTCTGGATTAGCTCTGTCGTCCTCATTTCCCCCCCTTTTTAATCCCGATGTTATCTATTTATTATTATAAAACAGAGCCAATTATAGTCCCATGCCCTACTTTGGATCAAAAGGTGTAATGGAATATAAAATGACATCGTGAGCATGTGTGTGAGGAGGAAAAGAGGAGTGCTGTTACAGTAATGTAACGTGATGAAGCAGCAGTAGCAGCAGCACTTACACCAACAATCACAATGTTTTATTAGTTAACATGTGACACGTCATTCTTTTTATGAGGTCCAAAAAAGTTAAGAGATAACTCGGACTATTATAAAGCGCTGACACTGGAGACCCCTTCCATAACCATTATATAAACAGAGCTGCTGTTATAAACCAGCTATAACACCTTAAACACCTTATCATGACTTATCCTGCTTCCTCTGAGATATGAGACGGGTGGCAGCATGTATGAAGTCATTATTCAGTATCTGGGCCATCGTCTGATCTTGAGGCTAATTTCTCTTCTTAATTCTCTTTCTCTCTCTCTCCCTCTCTCTCTCTCTCTCTCTCTCTCTCTCTCTCTCACACACACACACACACACACACACACACACACTGCTGCCCACAATGTAAAGAAGGTGTATATCTACAAAACAAACCATTTCTAACTAACTGTGGGCGTGTCCCAAACAACACAGTCTGTCGACTATAGCATGATGCATTGTGGGTATTCAGTATATGTCATTGTGACACTAGTTCTTTACACTGGACTGTGCACTGGCCCACTATGCGGTGGTCAGTGCAGTAACGCAGCGTTTAAGGTCATGATGCTTGATTGCTTATTCGTTTTTTTTGCTAGTTAGTTGTCAGCTCAGTAGGTTAGCTTGCTTCAGTAACTTTAGCTAATTTGCCTAAATTCTTCAGGCTAGTTTGTTATAGTTTCCATTTCTGGCATTTGGCAGACGTCCTTATCCAGAGCGACTGACAATTTATCTAATTTAACACAACTGAGAAATTAAGGATTAAGTGACTCGCTCAGAGGCCCAGCAGGGGCAGTTTGGTGGACCTGGGATTCAAACTCACAACCTTCCAATCAGCACTCCAATGCCTTAACCACTAAGCTACCACATCCCCCATAGTTACTAGCTTGACTTCACTTGCTAGATTAGCTCTAACTTTCTAAGTAAGCTTATGCTTCTTAAATTAAGCTAGTTTGCTGTGGTTTGTTGGATAAGTTTTGCTAGTTTGTTTACACTAACTAGGTTTGTGCACTTTATAGTGAATAGTGTGTGTGGTCTGGAACATATCTATGGCTTATGTGAATTTCCTTCACAGATTCGTTCCTCAGAAACTCACTGCAGCACCAAGGAGCTGATGGATGATGGGAAAAAAGGTGTGATTTCACTGTTAACGTAACACACACACACACACACACACACACACACACACACACACACACACACACACACACACTTCATCCACTAACTAGCAGCTTCTGTACTAATAGCACTGAGGCTTTATATTATTTATATTACATTCACAAAATGTGGTGTATAATTTCCAGCCCCGGAGGAAAAGGTGTCTAAACCCCCCAGTCAGGACGGCGAGGAGGAAATCGACATCGACCTGGACGCTCCAGAGACGGAGAAAGCAGCTCTGGCCATCCAGAATCAGTTCAGACGTTTCCAGAAGAAAAAAAAGTAGAGAAGAAGCAGAAGAAAGGCAGGATGCAGGAGGAAAGAAGCTGCAATGGAGGAGGACGAGAAGCGTGTGGGTGGAAAATTAGGGGTCTCAGAATACCAAATAACAGTCTTTCCTACTGACACAGTGACAATTACATCTCACAAGCTCTCTGTCTTTTTATTTATTTCTCGCTCTCTCTCTTTCTTGAAATAATTCCTGCAAAATAATCATTTCACTGCGTCGTAACAGCTCCTGCTCCTACATAAAATACAATAATATAAAATAAACGTAACCTACAAAACTAAGAAATCACAATAAAACAAATATTTTAATTCGTTCATTCTGACTAGAAGGTGATAAATATTATAACCATATCAAATTATTTACTATTAAATTAACTAGTTATTATTAAGCCAGCTAGCTCATTAAGTTAACCAGTGCACACAGTTAAGAAAGCAAGCGATCTGGCTAACATTAGCTAATGTTTTCATGTTAAAATGCTAAAATAAAATGTTTCAACAGTATCTGTCAGAGAAGACAGATCCTTACATCCCAAACCAGATGATATGTATGACTATATATGCTGCAGGATAACCTAAATAGAATTACATAAAATCTCCAAATAAAAGAAGAGAAAAGCAGAAAACAGCATGGATAATGGCAGATATTTATCAGATTTAATTAGTAACACAGCTATTATTATTATTATTATTATTATTTGAATGATTGTATAACAATTCTCCATAGAAACAGAGAGATAAGCCAGAGGAAATGACGATAAATAAGAGTTGTATCATTAAGAATCTAATGCGCTAGCTGATGGATGACGTTAACGTTATTTATGTATCGTTTATTATATACTCAACTGGATGGTGTTGTCCGTTTCCCTTAGTAATATTGTTATTATTGTTATTAGGTATCTTACACATATTCCTTTCCTAAATGGTGTTCTACAGCAAAGTAGAAATAAATTACATTTTCATTAAAAATAAAATGATGACGATCTGAATCCTCTGTTTCAGGGTTTGGGGAAATTTTCAGAAGGTTTTATTGCTATAAATGTAAAAGTCGTAATTCAAGTGATAATCATTTACGAATCTAATGAGATTGGGGAAGTGGTACATCTAAAAATATTTCCCAGTGAGGGCAGAATACTTGCTCGTATCTATTCATGATTTCATTTATATTCCAGTGGGAATGTTGTTTGTGAAAATGACTCTTGCTTGATGAAGGAAAAAAAGTGATGCATTAGTAACTGAACCAATTTGCAGAGAAAGTTTCTGAAGTGTTTTACTTCTCCATCTGTGTCACCGAAACCTCATTATTATTATTATTATTCATCCATTCATTGTCTGCCGCTTATCCGATCTATTCTCGGGTCACGGGGAGCCTGTGCCTATCTCAGGCGTCAAGGCAGGATACACCCTGGACGGAGTGCCAACCCATCACAGGGCGCACACACACACACAATATCTCATTCACTCACACAATCACACAGTACGGATGATTTAGAGATGCCAATTAACCTACAATGCATGTCTTTGGACCGGGGGAGGAAACTGGAGTACCCGGAGGAAACCCCCACGGCACAGGGAGAACATGCAAACTCCACACACACGGTGAAGGCGGGAATCGAACCCCCAACCCTGGAGGTGTGAGGCAAACGTGCTAACCACCAAGCCACCGTGCCCCCACATTATTATTATTATTATTATTATTATTATTATTATTATTATTATTATTATTATTATTATTATTATTATTATTATTATTTCATTACTATTTGTGCTTTAATTCTACTCCAAAACAAGATGATCAAAGAAATCTCTAAAATTCAGTTCAGAAAATGGTAATGAGTCGTTTGCGACTCGAAAGAATCGACTCATACTGATTCAGCTCGTTGAAAATAACCAACCATTTGTTGCTATGTAGAAATTTTAGACGAAAGAGGCGGGGCTTAGGTTTGCTTAATTTGCGCGGGGTGATAAAGCTCATTTTATAAATGCCTCAGTGGCGACAGGAGCGTATAATAAACAAAAAAATAAAATATAAAATTAGAGAACGTCAAGAGTTTTTACAACACAGCCCCATGGCAACGAGCTCTTACTGCTAAGCTACTTGTTATAGCAATAGCATTAGCTAACGGCTAGCTAGCGAGGGACCTACTAGTTCGCTAATTGTTTTTTGAAATCTTTTTTTTTTTAAGTAAGTTAATATTTAAGCTCATATTTTAAGCCAATTCAGCCATTTTCTTTTTAAAAATAGCGCATACAGCAAGTTAAGTGAGGTAATGTGTTTTTAGTATTAGCCAATCCATGCTAATGACATTTTTCCTGAGGTAATTTCCCCCCCTGAGGTAAAAGTAACGGTAAGTCAGTCAGTATTTCACTCAGAGCGTCACCGATAATCGAATTATATTCAACTTAAACAGTATTTTTAAGAACAAAATCATATGACAGTTATATTATTTCACAGAATTGAACTTTGAGCGCGATAGAAAGGAGGGAGAAGACCAGGACTGACAGAGATGGAGGTTTGTGGCACTACACATCACTAAACCTGAGTGACATGATGGTTAAAACCTTCACAGGACAAACTAAGAACACCAAGAAATCGCTCCTCAACAACAGTGACAATACAGCATATTCTAAACTGATAAAAAAAATAAAATAAAGACTTACACTAAATCACAACACTACAGTCAATTAAAGTGAGCAGGTAAGTCTAGAAGAGAAAACCAAAAATCTGAAGCGAATGATGGCTTCTACTGTAGTTCATGTCAACACATACTTAACACAATAGTGATGCCACACTGCATTAAATTCACCACAGAATGTGTTTGAATTAGATTCAGATCATTTAATAAGAAACTTAAAACAAACAAATTAAAGTTTTCGTGCAACAGCGTTCAAGTGCATACAATTCACGAGACTGTGATGAGAACAAAAGCAGGTAGGTGCATCCACATTTACAGGTAAGTCATTTTACACACTACAGTGTTGATTTGCTACATTTTATGACACATTTCATAAACATTTCTATTCCACTTATTGGTCTTATTAGACATTTTCACTCAGTAATAAACCAAAGAGTTATTTTAACACCGCAATCTGTTATAATATTAGTCAGGACACTTTTGTGTTTCTGTGCATATGGTTTAGCTCATTGTGAGCAGAGTGATGGGAACCACTTGTACACTATATTGGCAAAAGTTTTGGGACACCCCTCAAAATCATTGAATTCAGGTGTTCCAATCACTTCCATGGACACACGTGTATAAAATCAAGAAACCTAGGCATGCAGACTGCTTCTACAAACATTTGGGAAAGAATGGCTTGCTCTCAGGAGCTCAGTGAATTCCAGCATGGTACCGTGATAGGCTGCCACCTGTGCAATAAGTCCATTCGTGAAATTTCCTCACTACTAAATATTCCACGGTCAACTGTTAGTGGTATTATAACAAAGTGGAAGTAATAGGGAACAACAGCAACTCAGTCCATGAAGTGGTAGCCCACGTAAAAATCACAGAGCGGGGTCAGCGCATGCTGAGGCGCACAGTGCGCAACTTTCTGCACAGTCAATAGCTACAGACCTCCACACTGCTTGTGACCTTCAGATTAGCTCAAGAGCAGTGTGTAGAGTGCTTAATGGAATGGGTTTTCATTGCCGAGCAGGTGCATCCGAGCCTTACATCACCAAGTGCAATGCAAAGCATCAGATGCAGTGATGTAAAGCATGCCGCCACTGGACTCCAGAGCAGTGGAGATGTGTTCTTTGGAGTGACCAGTCATGCTTCTCTGCCTGGCAATCTGATGGATGAGTCTGGGTTTGGTGGTTGCCAGGAGAACACTACTTGACTGACTGCATTGTGCCAAGTGTAAAGTTTGGTGGAGGGGGGATTATGGTGTGGGGTTGTTTTTCAGGGGTTGGGCTTGACCCCTTAGTTCCAGTGAAAGGAACTCTTAATGTTTCAGCTGGACAATTTCATGCTCCCAATTTTGTGGGAACAGTTTGGGGATGACCCCTTCCTGTTCCAACATGACTGCACACCAGTGCACAAAGCAAGGTCCATAAAGACATGGATGAGTGAGTTTGGTGTGGAGGAACTTGACTGGCCTGCACAGAGTCCTGACCTCAACCCCATAGAACACCTTTGGGATGAATTAGAGCGGAGACTGCGAGCCAGACCTTCTCGTCCAACATCAGTGCCTGACCTCACAAATACGCTTCTAGAGGAATGGTCAAAAATATCCTTGTGGAAAGCCTTCCCAGAAGAGTTGTAGATGTTATAGCTGCAAAGGGCGGGACAACTCTAAATTAAACCCTACAGATTAAGACTGGGATGTCATTAAAGTTCATGTGCTTGTAAAGGCAGATGTCCCAAAACTTTTTTTTATCAAAGTACAGGGAAGATACATGTAGTCTCAGTAAAGTACAATGTGCACAATTTCAGTGGAGTGAAGAATCTTGAGGGAAGCCTAAAAGATATATAAAATGGATATGTTTGTATTGAGCCCTGAGTTTGGAGGCCAGTCTCTGTGGGATTACAGTATGTAAGACTGAGCTGTAATCTATAAACATCAGCCTCATATAGTTCCCTGTCATTGATGGTGTGGATATGCCCTGTTGGACCACTAGGGGGCTTCCAGCGGGGTTTGTTTGTTTGTGCCATGTGCTTTTGTTTTGGTTTTGTGCCTTTTTTCCCTCATGTTTGCCCTGCCTCTGTACACCTGTACCTCGTGTCTCACTGATTATTTCCCCTATTTATTTAGTTTGTCTTTCTTGTGTTATTTGTGTGTTATTTGAGTCCTCGTTGTAATGGTGTGCCTATTTTTTTTATTCGAGGTCTTGTTTTGGAGGTTATTTTTTCCTGTCGTTATGGTTTGTCTGTTCTGGTCTCGAGGTTTTGTTTTGAGGTTACTTTTCTCCCCAGTGTTCCCGTGTATGTATGTGTTTATTTTATAATAAAACACTGTTTCATGGCTATCCCTGCAACTTGGGTCTGATTTCCCCTGCCTGGCACCCCATGATCCTGACAGAAGCACTCAGCCACTATACAGACCCAGCGGGATAGCCTAGGCAAGACACTCATGGATTTTTGGAGCTGATTTTTTCTGGACACTTTTAGGTTGACCCTCAATGATTTTTTTTTCTTCTCTGAACTCCTTTTTTTTTTGTTTGCTTGTTTGCTGGGGACATCGTTCCGCGTTTTTCTGTGGAGGACAACGCCTCACTTCTCGTCAGCGGAGGATGTTCCCTACCTGATTTGTTTCGCCAGTACTCGCTCCGCTTCTGTTCCTGTGGGGGACGTCGCTCCACTTCCTGTTTTTTTCCATGGAGGACGCCGCCTCACTTCTCGTCCGCGGAGGATGTTACCGGCCGCACTGGTTTCTTTGGGATATATATATATATATATATATATATATAATTTATTTATTTATATTATTTTTTCCTCATAGACCGTTTCCTGCTCCTGTGGGGACTCCTGTGGGGAGCTCCTTTCGGGCTCTTGTGGGAGGATGTTTCGCTCGGCTGTCGCTCAGGATGTCGCTTGGCACTTCTGCTCGGCGGTGGACGTCGCTCGGCTCTTCTGCTCGGTGGTGGACGTCTCTCGGCTCTTCTGCTAGGCAGTGGACGTCGCTCGGCTCTTTTGCTCGGCGGTGGACGTCGCTTGGGACCCTTTGGCTTTGCCGCCGGGTCCCTCGCTCCCCCCACTTGCCTTGCCATGTTCCTCGCTCCCCCTACTTGCCTCGCCGAGTTCCTCGCTCCCCCCACTTGCCCCGCCGTGTTCCTCGCTCCCCCCACTTGCCTCGCCGGGTCCCTCGCTTCCCCCACTTGCCTCGTCGTGTTCCTCGCTCCCCCCACTTGCCTCGCCGTGTTCCTCGCTCCCCCCACTTTCCTCGCCGGGTCGCTCGCTTCCCCCACTTGCAGAACAGAACTGCTTTTCACTGTGATCTTGCTGCATTTGCACCTAACCAAAAGAGCAATAAGATGGGATTATAGCAACAAATAACAGTGACATGAAAGTAGAGCTCTGCTGGACATTAGAATAGAATGGACAGTTGTGGACAATGGACATTACATTCAATCCTGATCTTTTTTTTAATGATCAGGATGAAAGATATTCCAGCTAGTGATATTTATGTGAATGAATAGTGTGACAGCCGCCTGGACTTAGCAGCTCATTGTCACCAGATGCGCTGTGTCATTTCAGCCAGCAGACTGCAGCATTGCTTTAACTTGTTTACACCTCACGGTGCTGTGATTACTGCATATTTATCAAAAGCCATTTTGCACTCACTAGAGATAAAATCTGGGCTATATTTGAAACAAAGTAAAGTGAAGTGCTAAAATGTAGTTATATTCCCTATATATTCTATATGTTTAAAAAAGTCAGACCTAATTGAAAATCGTAGATTGTAGATCCGTTAAGAATAGTGACATTGTAAATGGTGGTTCTGTTGCTCAAGTTACATTTGTTAAGACTATTATTTATTTACACTGAACCTTGAAGAAGTGTATACAGAGGCTTTAGAAAAGACAAATTCTATGAAGTCACACATTGATTAATAGCTTTGAACAGCTCTTGGTTTGAGCCCTGGATTTCACTTGTGAAGAATTGTTAAAAAGGTTAAAACCAACATGAAGATCAGAGAGCTATATGTGGGAGAACAGCAAGCCATTTTGAAGCTGAGAAAGGAGAGTATATCCATCAGAGCCAGACAAACAAACATTGGGCATAAAACAATTCATAAAACAATTTGAAATGTTGTCATGCAGTTGACATGCACAAAACCGGTAGAGAAAAACAAACCCTGCAAGATAATTGTTTTGGTCACTCCTTGGTTTTCTGAGGAACTCTGGCTTCTTCCTGGAAAAGGAGTGTTTTTAGTGAGGTCATAGTATATGTTAAATGCAAAGGCAGACTCCATTAAACTAATTTACAACTGGTTGAACCAGAGCTAATGTAGGTGTGGTATAGCAACAGGGGTGGATTCTTGTGTAATCACAAACTTTTGTATGTGTTTTTAATTCAAAATAAATTAGCAAACTATTAACCACCAACATCCTCATGTTATTGGGTGTTTTGCAGTTTCATTACTTAATATTTCAGTTGAATCCATTTAAGTTCCAGAAAGCACTAAAATGATGAATTCTCAGTAATAGCTGTATGCAATATATTTTTCTTAGAAAAGAAAGACAGTAGACTGTAAACTCTTCTCCGTGTTAAACTCTTCTACCACAAAGCCAATGAGGTCCTTTCTTCCTTTCTTTAAAACCCATTTCTACTTTAGACAAGACAAGTTAGGGTGGCCAGGATTGGCCAGGTCTACCATTGTGCTGGGATTGGATAGGTTTAACAGCATGATGTTGTGACTTGTTTTTCTTTCATTGAGTGTTGCTGGTGTTCGTAAGTATGCTTAAGGTTGTGTGTATTATTAAATTCTGATAGTGTGTCCGGTAAATAATACTCATCATGGAAATAAAAGGGCAGAGGTGGATTTACAGGTTTATAATGAATACAAGATCATGCCAAGGAATTGTACAAAGTGAACACGCCAGTGGCCTTGCCTCACTGTAATTCTGGTTAATGGTTACACACATAGAAATGCTAAACTGTTTGTAAATACACGCAAATAGAGTATTTGCTTTTGGTGGATACAAAAAACAAAAAGAGACAAAAAAGAAGGTGAGTGCTGATGGTCAGTGAGTAACCTAACACACAGTTTGGGAGATACTAAAGTATAAACAAAATGATGCACTATCAAGCATGAAGCTCTCCATTTCAACTTTCAAATGAACTGCAGACATACACTGTCAATTATTTATCCCACGGTACCCTACAGTTTACAAACAAAACTAGCTACACAATTCAGTCGAATGCTGTTGGTTTGTAGTGTAGAGTTTTTGTACGCTGTTGTGTAAGGAAAAGGATGATTCCTCGGTGTGCGACACCAGCGAATGTGTTCTGCTGTTATATTGCCAAAAAGTGGCTACTCTGATGAGTCACAAAATTTCAATGAAATTTAGTTAAACGAATGTTTTATGCACAGTGTGCATATATATTCATGATATTTCCTACTATTTGGTAGAGAACCAACAATGCTGGTAAAAAAAAGAACAGTACAAAAAAAGAACAGTGTTGTGCAGTTAGTGCAAAGAACGGTGTTGTACAGTGAGTGCAAGAATAGCAGCAGAGATAGTTAACACAGTTATAATATAATAATATAATAATATTCAAGTTATGGTACAAATATTAAAGTGACGTGTGCATGTAAACAATATCAGGTGTGTGTGTGTGTGTGAGTTCAGTTCTCAGTTCAGACTGAGTGTGTGTGTGTGTCCATGTTTCTCAGTTTAGTTCTCTTTTGAGACACCTGATTGCCTGAGGGAAGAAGCTGTTCAGCAGTCTGGATGTGTGGGCCCGAATGCTACGGTACCTCTTTCCAGACGGCAGGAGGGTGCAGAGTGTGTGTGAGGGGTGTGTGGGGTCATCCACAATGCTGTTGGAAAACACTTATAAAATTGTATTTGAGGACCTAAAGAAATCTACAGAATCAAATAAAATATAGGCTGCTCAAATAAATCAAATAAAATATAGGTGTTTTAAAATGGCGCCGGTGAGGTCGGCTGTCGTCACGACTGCTCTGACCTCTTTTGATTTGTTTTTGTTTTTTAGGTTAACTTCCAGTAATTAAACCGGTAAATTCTTCACAATTGAGTACATTAGGTATGACAGAGATACTCTTATTTCTATTGGTATACAACGTACTCACAATTCAATGTTTTTAACCCTGCATTCAAGCTGACTGTATAATCTAGTCATGGGGGCCACAGTCCAGTGGCTTCTGTGCCGGTCTCAAGCCCGGATAAATAGAGAGGGTTGCGTCAGGAAGGGCATCCGGCGTAAAACATTGCCAAATTTAACCATGCGAATCGTCAGTACAAATTTCATACCGGATCGGTCGAGGCCCGGGTTAACAACGACCGCCATCGGCGCCGTTGACCTACAGGGCGCCGGTGGAAATCGGGCTACTGTTGGTGGAAGAAGTAGAGGAGGGAGGAGAGTGCACAGACAGAGAGAAGAGGAAAGGTAAGAGTGTAGGACTGAGAATAGGAACTCTGAATGTTGGTACTATGACAGGGAAAGGTAGAGAGCTGGCTGATATGATGGAGAGAAGGAAGGTGGATATACTGTGTGTACAGGAGACCAGGTGGAAGGGTAGCAAGGCTCGTAGTATAGGAGCAGGATTCAAGCTGTTTTATTATGGTGTGGATAGTAAAAGAAATGGGGTAGGTGTGGTCCTGAAGGAGGAGTTTGTGAGGAATGTCCTGGAGGTGAAGAGAGTGTCAGACAGGGTGATGAGTCTGAAGTTAGAGATTGAAGGGGTGATGTTGAATGTTGTTAGTAGTTATGCCCCACAGGTAGGTTGTGAGTTAGAGGAGAAAGAGAGATTCTGGAGTGAATTAGATGAGGTGATGGAGAGTATTCCCACGGGTGAGAGAGTGGTGATAGGAGCGGATTTTAATGGACATGTTGGTGAGGGGAACAGAGGTGATGAGGAGGTGATGGGCAAGTTTGGAGTTAAGGAAAGGAACCTTGAAGGACAGATGGTAGTGGACTTTGCTAAGAGGATGGACATGGCTGTGGTTAACACTTATTTTCAGAAGAGGGAGGAGCATAGAGTGACTTACAAGAGTGGAGGTAGGAGAACACAGGTAGACTACATCCTATGTAGAAGAGGCAATCTGAAAGAGATTAGTGACTGTAAAGTGGTAGTGGGAGAGAGTGTAGCCAGACAGCATAGGATGGTGGTGTGTAGGATGACTTTGATGGTCTGTAAGAAGAAGAGGTCAAAGATAGAGAAGAAAACCAAGTGGTGAAAGCTGAAAAAGGAGGAATGTTGTGAGGAATTTAGACAGAAGTTGAGGCAGGCTCTGGGTGGTCAGGTAGTGCTGCCAGATGACTGGGAAACTACAGCGGAAGTGATCAGGGAGACAGGGAGAAATGTTCTGGGTGTGTCATCTGGAAGGAGGAAAGAAGATAAGGAGACTTGGTGGTGGAATGAGGAAGTTCAGGATAGTGTCCAGAGGAAGAGATTAGCCAAGAAGAAGTGGGACATGGACAGGACTGAAGAGAATAGACAGGAATACAAAGAGTTACAGCGCAGAGTGAAGAGGGAGGTGTCTAAGGCCAAGCAGAAGGCATATGAAGAGTTGTACACTAGGTTAGACACTAGAGAAGGAGAGAAGTACTTGTACAGGTTAGCTAGGCAGAGGGATCGAGATGGGAAGGATGTGCAGCAAGTTAGAGTTATTAAGGATAGAGATGGAAGGGTGCTCACAAGTGTGGAGAGTGTCCAGAGGAGATGGAAGGAGTACTTTGAGGAGCTGATGAATGAGGAAAATGAGAGGGAAAAAAGAGTAGAAGGGGTGAACTCTGTGGAACAGAAAGTAGATAAGATTAGAAAGGATGAAGTCAGGAAGGCTTTGAAGAGGATGAAAAGTGGAAAGGCAGTTGGTCCTGACGACATCCCGGTGGAGGTCTGGAAGTGTCTAGGAGAGGCAGCTGTGGAATTTTTGACTAGTTTGTTCAACAGGGCTTTAGAGAGTGAGAAGATACCTGAGGAATGGAGAAGAAGTGTGTTAGTGCCGATCTTTAAGAATAAGGGTGACGTGCAGAGTTGCAGCAACTATAGGGGGATAAAGTTGATGAGCCATACAATGAAGCTATGGGAAAGAGTAGTGGAAGCTAGGTTAAGGAAGGTAGTGGAAATTTGTGAGCAGCAGTATGGCTTCATGCCCAGAAAGAGCACAACAGATGCAATTTTTGCTCTGAGAATTTTGATGGAGAAGTGTAGGGATGGTCAGAGGGAGTTGCACTGTGTGTTTGTAGACTTGGAGAAAGCGTATGACAGGGTGCCAAGAGAAGAGCTGTGGTACTGTATGAAGAAGTCAGGAGTAGCAGTGAAGTATGTCAGAGTGGTGCAGGACATGTATGAGAGGAGCAGGACAGTGGTGAGATGTGCTGTAGGTCAGACAGAGGAGTTCAAAGTGGAGGTGGGACTGCATCAGGGATCGGCTCTGAGCCCCTTCCTGTTTGCTATAGTGATGGACCAGTTGTCAGAGGAGGTCAGACAGGAGTCTCCTTGGACAATGATGTTTGCAGATGACATTGTGATCTGTAGTGAGAGCAGGGAGCAGGTGGAGGAAAACCTGGAGAGGTGGAGGTTTGCGCTGGAGAGAAGAGGAATGAAAGTCAGTGGTAGTAAGACTGAGTACATGTGTGTGAATGAAAGGGAGGGAAGTGGAACAGTAAGGTTACAGGGTGAAGAGGTGAAGAAGGTACAGGAGTTTAAGTACTTGGGGTCAACAGTCCAGAGTAATGGAGAGTGTGCGAAAGAGGTAAAGAAGCGAGTGCAGGCAGGTTGGAATGGGTGGAGAAAGGTGTGGGGAGTTCTGTGTGATCGGAAAATATCAGCGAGAATCAAAGGGAAGGTGTACAGGACAGTGGTGAGAGCGGCCATGCTGTATGGTTTAGAGACAGTGTCACTGAGGAAGAGACAGGAGTCAGAGCTAGAGGTAGCAGAACTGAAGATGTTGAGGTTCACTTTGGGAGTGACAAGATGGGACAGGATTAGGAACGAGTACATCAGAGGGACAGCTCATGTTGGACGTTTGGGGGACAAAGTTAGGGAGGCCAGATTAAGATGGTTTGCACATGTTCAGAGGAGGGAGAGTGAGTATATTGGTAGGAGAATGTTGGACATGGAGCTGCCAGGCAGGAGGCAAAGAGGAAGGCCAAAGAGGAGGTATATGGATGGAATTAATGAGGATATGAAGCTAGTGGGTGCAAGTGTTGAGGATGCAGAAGATAGGCATAGGTGGAGAGAGATGATTTGCTGTGGCGACCCCTGAAGGGAAAAGCCGAAAGAAGAAGAAGATTAAAGCTGGCCGTATGAGATCCTGAAGGCGAACAAAGGACGCGACCCAAAGCGACAGCCCTGGGGGAAACGAGCCGGCGTCAGGAAGAGGCAGAGAGCCTGTGCACACCGCACACCTTTGCCTAGCATCCTGCTCGCCAATGTCCAGTCACTGGAAAACAAGCTCGATGACCTCAGGACCAAGGTAAAGTTCAAGAGAGACATTCAAGACTGCAATCTCCTCTGCTTCACTGAGACATGGCTGCACCCAGCGGTGCCGGACCACGCCATCCAGCCGGCCGGGTTCTTCTCGGTTCACCGCATGGACAGAACAGTGGAATCGTGGAAGTCAAGGGGAGGCAGTGTCTGTTTAATGGTGAACAGTAGCTGGTGTAACAGCGCGAGCATTGTTCCTCTCATGCTCCTGTACACCCAACCTGGAACTACTGACTATGAAATGTTGTCCTTTTTCCTTACTCGGGAGTTTAAATCGGTCATAATCAGTGCCGTTTATATTCCACCACAAGCGGACACGGACACAGCCTTATACAAGCTGCATGAGGCACTCGCACAACACCAGACACAACATCGGGACGCTGCGCTTATTGTGGCAGGGGACTTTAACAGCGCCAACCTCAAACGAGCACCAACCTCAAATCACCTGCCCCACCAGGGGTGAAACGACACTGGACCATTGTTACACAACAATCAAAGACGGCTACAAGGCGCAATCTCACCCCCCATTTGGGAATCTGACCACGCCGCCATTTTCCTAATGCCAAAATATCAACAAAGGCTCAAGCAGGAAGTTCCGGCTCAAAGGGAGGTTGCGTGTTGGACGGACCAATCGGTGGCCGCTCTTCAGGACGCACTCAATGACCCAGACTGGGACATGTTCTAGCACAGCTCTGATGACATCAGTGTGTTTACGGAAGCGGTAGTGGGAAACTAGCGGATGATACTGTGCAAAAAACGATCATCAGAACGTTTCCCAATCGGAAGCCACGGGTGGATAAGACCATCCTCGACGCTCTGAGATCTCGCGCCGCTGCCTGTGGCAGGGATTAAGGACAATAACTGACTATAAAGCACCAACATCCAGTATGTCGAATGCGGACATGTCTCTGGCAGATGAGCTGAATACCTTCTACGCTCGCTTCGAGGCTGCAGCTAACGATGCTAAGGCTAATGCTATAGCTAATGCTAAAGGTTGCAGACAAGAAGAGAATGCCAACACCGGAAACACATTCATCATCTCCGAGCATGATGTGAGGAGAGCCTTCAGGAGAGTGAGCACCAGGAAAGCAGCAGGACTAGACAGAATCTCAGGTTGAGTCCTCAGAGCCTGCGCTGACCAGCTAGCACCCGTGTTCACAGAAATATTTAACCTCTCCTTAACCCAGTTGGTAATCCACACATGCTTCAAAGAGTCCATCATTGTTCCTGTCCCAAAAGAAAACCTATTTTACTTCCCTCAACAACTACTGCTCTGTAGCCCTGACCTCAGTAGTGATGAAGTGTTTGGAGCGAATGGTCAGAGACTTCATCATCTCTTCACTACCTGACACACTAGATCCACTACAGTTTGCCAACCGCCCGAACCGCTCAACAGATGATGCCATTTCCCACCTCCTTCATACATCACTCACTCAACTGGACACTAGAAAGGGGAATTATGTTAAAATGCTTTTTGTCGACTACAGTTCAGCATTTAACACTAAAATACCCTCCACACTCACCACCAAGCTGGAGGACCTGGGACTCAGCCCATCTCTGTGTCAGTGGATCTCCAATTTCCTGACCGGCAGACTGCAGGCAGTAAGGATGAGCAGACATGTCTCAGCCTCCCTCACCCTCAGCACTGGAGCCCCCCAGGGTTGTGTCCTGAGCCCCTTGCTGTACTCATTGTACACGTATGACTGCGTGGCCACTACCAACTCCACCACCGTCATCAAGTTTGCTGACGACACGGTTGTGGTCAGACTGATCTCTGACAACAATGAGACGGCGTACCTGTAGGAGATTAGGAACCTGGAGAACGGGTGCCAGAGGAACAACCTCCTCCTTAATGCTAGCAAGACAAAGGAGCTGATAGTGGACTTCAGCACAAAGCAGGAGAAGAACTACCAGACCCTCTGATCAACGAGAGCCCAGTGGAGAGAGTGGACAGCTTCAGATACCTCGGTGTTCACATCACGCAGGACCTGTCATGGTCCTGCCACATCAACACCGTGGTGTAAAAGGCCCGGCAGGGTCTCTACCACCTCACACATTTGAGAGACCTTAGACTGCCCTCTAAGGTGCTTAGGATCTTTTACTCCCGAACCATAGAGAGTATCCTGATGGGAAACATAACGACCTGGTTCGGGAACAGCACCATGCAGAACAGACGAGCTCTTCAGAGGGTGGTACGATCAAGCTGAGCGCATCATCCGTACAAAGCTCCATGACCTGCACTCAATCTACAGCAAGCGGTGCTGGACCAAGGCCAGGAAGATCATGAAGAACCTCAGCCACCCCAGCAATGGACTGTTCTCTCTGTTGCGGTCAAGAAAGTGCTTCCACTCCCTGAAGGCCAACACAGAGAGACTGAGGAGAAGCTTCTTCCCGCAGGCTATACGAACTTTCAACCAGAACTCCACATAGGACTCAACTGATTGGACTTTCATGTTTCCTTCACACATGTGTTGGAACCCACCAAAACCAACTTGAACATTTGTACAGGACAAAAGTAGGCAACATATACATATATATATATATATATATATATATATATATATATATATATATATATATATATATATACTTTATTTTATTGTAACTAAATTGCAGATTTTATATTTTATATTTATTCTTTCGATTGGCATTTTGCCTTCTTATTTCCTTTTCAAGTTTACAAACAGTCGTGTAAGCATTTCACTGCATATCGTACTGTGTATGGATGTGTATGTAGCGAGTAAAAATTTGAATTTGAATTAAAAACTGAATAATTCACAAACAACTGGAAGCAGGAAGCAACATACTTTAATCAATCAATACATTTGCTCTCTAGTTAGAGTTTTACAGATAAAACGTGATTACAAGAGTGTAATATATTTTCATTTTTAAATTCTTAAAATGTGTTTTTAATTTTAGTTACGACTTAGAAATTTGTAAAATATTTACAAAACAGAGTGCCAGTATGTTTATTAGTTATCTGTAAATGGTCACAGGATTGACTTCATGTTCATCTTCAGCTAATGGCTTCATATTTTACACACACACACACACAAACACACACTTGTAACTCTCAGCACACATTTATACTTCATGGACTGTGTGAAGTGATGAAGTGGAGACTCATTGCACTAAGAAGCACAGCCAACACTGGGGGAGAGAGAGAGGAGACATACAATGTCTTGTCACCAACAGTATTGTTTATATATATATATATATATATATATATATATATATATATATATATATGTATATATATATATATATATATATATATATATATATATATATATATATATATAGTGTGTGTGTGTGTGTGTGTGTATAATTTGGTGTAATGTGTATTTACCATGAGTCCAGAGGCTGGCCAATGAGTTGCCTCCGCTTGGTGTGGTTGGTGTGGTTGTAGTCGGTTGGCTAGTGGGATTAGACAGGTTTAATGCTGAGCTGCTCTGAAACATTTGGGTTGGATTTCCTAGTTGTGTTCCTGTAGAAATGGAGGAGAGAAACTTTACTAAAAGCCCAGGGCCCTAGCATTTATCACAAACACTCAAACTCATTTACAAGGGGATGGCTTGATAAAGTGAAGTTCCTGCAATTGCTCAAAATTGGATTCCAATAACAGCACATCCCCAGGTGTTTTTGACTCATAAATTTTTATTCTGTTTATACAAAAATCTTTAATCTCAATCTTTTAAAATAATCTTTAAAAAGTAGAGAAAAAGAAGGATGAAGTGTAAATTTGTAATCTCACCATTGGTCGATCCAGTAAAGATGCTGACAAAGTAAGAGTTATCAGCAGCTTCGGTGCTGGCATTGAAGGTACACTGAATAACACTCTGGTTCTGTGTTACTGCACCCTGCACACTGTACACAGTAGTCTAAAAATAGCAAAGAGGAAAAGAGAGTGAGAGCATAAGAATTTTCTGGACTATTATTATGGTAAAGATTGCAAATTTATTAAAACTCACGTTTATAACCCCCCCCCCCCCCACCCCCACCCCGACATATTTTATTTACACTCACTGAGCACTTTATTGCGAAAATTTCAGCCTCTACCCAGTTATACAGTTTTCCATTTAGCCAATGATGTGGCAGCGGTGTGTTGCATAAAATCATGCTAATATGGCCAGCGGGTAATTTTCACATCAACCATCAGAGTGGGGAAAATGTAACCTCATTGAATTTGACTGTGCCATGATTGTCAGTTCCAGATGGGCTGGTTTGAGGATTTTAGAATCTGCTGATCTCATGGGATTTTCAGAAAACAATCTCTAGAGCTTACACAGAATGATGCAATAAAAAACCCATCCAGTTAGTGGTAGGACCTAGAGGCAGCTGAGCTACAACAGGAGACAGACATGTCAGGATCCTCTTCTGCCAGCCAGGAACAGAAAGCAGGCACATGGTCACCAAAACTGGACAGTTAAAAGTGGAAACATGTAGCCTGGTCTGCTGAATCCTGATTTCTGCTAAGTCCCACAGATGTAGAGTCAGAGTTTAACATCAGCAGCATGAATCCATGAACCCAACCTGCCTTGTGTTAACAGTCCCGGTTGGTGGAGGTGGTGTAATGGTGTGGGGAATGTTTTCCTGGCTCTCTTCAGACCATGAGTTTTAGAGTGTTGTTACTGATCACGTGCATCCCTTCATGGTCACAATTTAGCGTCTTCTAATAGCTACTCCCAGCATGATAATGCACCAGGTCACAAAGCAAAAGTTATATCAAACTGGTTTCTGGATCTGAATCCAGTAGAACACCTTTGGGATGTAGTATCACAGGAGATTCGCAGCATGAAAGTGTCTCTGTTAAATCTGCAGTCATGTCAACATGGACCAGAATCTCCAAGGAATGTTTCCAGCATCTTGTGGAATCCGTGGCATGAAGAATTGAGGCTGTTTTGACAGCAACTACCCATAATTTGTAAATGTTCCTAATAAAGTGCTCCAAATGTATATTTATTTAAAAAAAAAAGAAAAAGAAAGACAGCTATAACATCACAGAAGATTTGAATAGATTTGACTGGTGGTTTGGTGATATTGCCAGTGTCACTAATTAACTTTGACACTCTGCAAACATACCACATTAGCAGAAGTCAACGCTGTGCCATTTTGAGTGGCTGTTTGAAAGAAAAAACCTCCAGTGTTGTTGTTGCCGCAGACAAACACATAAGTGGAATTCTAAAAGGAAAAAGGAAGAAGAATAAATCAGTAAAACTGGACCTCACTGGCTGTCATCGTTTAGGAAACACAGGACACATTGGAACAGGTTAGCAACAGTGTAAATGACACTAATTATGCAAGCATGGGCATTAGTGTAGCTCTGAGATGTTGAGACAAATCAGATTCTGCTTATTTTATCTTTACCTGTTTGGTGAGGCCCAGTGCGACATACCCAGATGTTGTGCCACTGAGTTCAAAGATAAACGCTTGGTTGCTCAGTTTAGATGATGCAAAGAAGCAGCTGGAGTTTCCTGTGAGATTGCAAGTGGATGAATTTGAGACACACAGCTTAGAGGTGCCACAACCATCGCGAGTGATGTTGAGCTAAAGGTGAAAAAAGAAAAGGAAATGACATTATTCATGACGTCACATTGTGGTCACTGCTTAATAATGTTCTGTCCCAGTGATCCTGATCGTATTATAATTTTATATGGTGTCTCTTCTCATATTATGGTTGAAAAGAAGATAAAGTGGGATTTTTAAGAAGCTCTATGTCTATGGTTCTTAAAGTGGGGAATTTATACATGAATTTAATTTGAACTACAGAGGTTCATGTTTTTAATTTCAACCTAGCAGGAGTCAGATCTAACAGTCTACTGAAAGCCTAGATGATCTGATTAGACAGGCAGAATCAGATGTATATGTAAAATATCAGACACTGAATGGCTGTAGGAATAGGATAGAACATTGTGAACATTGATGCTAATTATGATTTATAAACTCACCGCTGACCCAGTGGAGACATTTGGACTGCTTGTCGTAGTTGTAGCATTCTGTGTGGTCAGTTGGCTAGTGGCATTAGACAGGTCTAATGCTGTGCTGCTCTCAAACATTTGGGTTAGATTTCCTAGTTGTGTTCCTGTAGAAATGGAGGAGAGAAACTTTACTAAAAACCCAGGGCCCTAGCGTTTATCACAAACACTCAAACTAGACATAAGATAAGTGTATGGTGTGGGGAAACTCATTTACAAGGGGATGGCTTGATAAAGTGAAGTTCCTGCTATTGCTCAAAATTGGATTCCAATAACAGCACATCCCCAGGTGTTTTTGACTCATAAATCTTTATTCTGTTTATACAAAAATCTTTAATCTCAATCTTTTAAAATAATCTTTAAAAAGTAGAGAAAAAGAAGGATGAAGTGTAAATTTGCAATCTCACCATTGGTCGATCCAGTAAAGATGCTGACAGAGTAAGAGTTATCAGCAGCTCTGGTGCTGATGTTGAAGGTGGTGCTGGTATTGAAGGTACACTGAATAACACTCTGGTTCTGTGTTATTGCACCCTGCACACTGTACACAGTAGTCTAAAAATAGCAAGAGGAAAAGAGAGTGAGAGCATAAGAATTTTCTGGACTATTATTATGGTAAAGATTGCAAATTTATTAAAACTCACGTTTATAACCCCCCCCCCCCCCCCCACCCCCACCCCGACATATTTTATTTACACTCACTGAGCACTTTATTGCGAAAATTTCAGCCTCTACCCAGTTATACAGTTTTCCATTTAGCCAATGATGTGGCAGCGGTGTGTTGCATAAAATCATGCTAATATGGCCAGCGGGTAATTTTCACATCAACCATCAGAGTGGGGAAAATGTAACCTCATTGAATTTGACTGTGCCATGATTGTCAGTTCCAGATGGGCTGGTTTGAGGATTTTAGAATCTGCTGATCTCATGGGATTTTCAGAAAACAATCTCTAGAGCTTACACAGAATGATGCAATAAAAAACCCATCCAGTTAGTGGTAGGACCTAGAGGCAGCTGAGCTACAACAGGAGACAGACATGTCAGGATCCTCTTCTGCCAGCCAGGAACAGAAAGCAGGCACATGGTCACCAAAACTGGACAGTTAAAAGTGGAAACATGTAGCCTGGTCTGCTGAATCCTGATTTCTGCTAAGTCCCACAGATGTAGAGTCAGAGTTTAACATCAGCAGCATGAATCCATGAACCCAACCTGCCTTGTGTTAACAGTCCCGGTTGGTGGAGGTGGTGTAATGGTGTGGGGAATGTTTTCCTGGCTCTCTTCAGACCATGAGTTTTAGAGTGTTGTTACTGATCACGTGCATCCCTTCATGGTCACAATTTAGCGTCTTCTAATAGCTACTCCCAGCATGATAATGCACCAGGTCACAAAGCAAAAGTTATATCAAACTGGTTTCTGGATCTGAATCCAGTAGAACACCTTTGGGATGTAGTATCACAGGAGATTCGCAGCATGAAAGTGTCTCTGTTAAATCTGCAGTCATGTCAACATGGACCAGAATCTCCAAGGAATGTTTCCAGCATCTTGTGGAATCCGTGGCATGAAGAATTGAGGCTGTTTTGACAGCAACTACCCATAATTTGTAAATGTTCCTAATAAAGTGCTCCAAATGTATATTTATTTAAAAAAAAAAGAAAAAGAAAGACAGCTATAACATCACAGAAGATTTGAATAGATTTGACTGGTGGTTTGGTGATATTGCCAGTGTCACTAATTAACTTTGACACTCTGCAAACATACCACATTAGCAGAAGTCAACGCTGTGCCATTTTGAGTGGCTGTTTGAAAGAAAAAACCTCCAGTGTTGTTGTTGCCGCAGACAAACACATAAGTGGAATTCTAAAAGGAAAAAGGAAGAAGAATAAATCAGTAAAACTGGACCTCACTGGCTGTCATCGTTTAGGAAACACAGGACACATTGGAACAGGTTAGCAACAGTGTAAATGACACTAATTATGCAAGCATGGGCATTAGTGTAGCTCTGAGATGTTGAGACAAATCAGATTCTGCTTATTTTATCTTTACCTGTTTGGTGAGGCCCAGTGCGACATACCCAGATGTTGTGCCACTGAGTTCAAAGATAAACGCTTGGTTGCTCAGTTTAGATGATGCAAAGAAGCAGCTGGAGTTTCCTGTGAGATTGCAAGTGGATGACGTTGAGACACACAGCTTAGAGGTGCCACAACCATCGCGAGTGATGTTGAGCTAAAGGTGAAAAAAGAAAAGGAAATGACATTATTCATGACGTCACATTGTGGTCACTGCTTAATAATGTTCTGTCCCAGTGATCCTGATCGTATTATAATTTTATATGGTGTCTCTTCTCATATTATGGTTGAAAAGAAGATAAAGTGGGATTTTTAAGAAGCTCTATGTCTATGGTTCTTAAAGTGGGGAATTTATACATGAATTTAATTTGAACTACAGAGGTTCATGTTTTTAATTTCAACCTAGCAGGAGTCAGATCTAACAGTCTACTGAAAGCCTAGATGATCTGATTAGACAGGCAGAATCAGATGTATATGTAAAATATCAGACACTGAATGGCTGTAGGAATAGGATAGAACATTGTGAACATTGATGCTAATTATGATTTATAAACTCACCGCTGACCCAGTGGAGACATTTGGACTGCTTGTCGTAGTTGTAGCATTCTGTGTGGTCAGTTGGCTAGTGGCATTAGACAGGTCTAATGCTGTGCTGCTCTCAAACATTTGGGTTAGATTTCCTAGTTGTGTTCCTGTAGAAATGGAGGAGAGAAACTTTACTAAAAACCCAGGGCCCTAGCGTTTATCACAAACACTCAAACTAGACATAAGATAAGTGTATGGTGTGGGGAAACTCATTTACAAGGGGATGGCTTGATAAAGTGAAGTTCCTGCTATTGCTCAAAATTGGATTCCAATAACAGCACATCCCCAGGTGTTTTTGACTCATAAATCTTTATTCTGTTTATACAAAAATCTTTAATCTCAATCTTTTAAAATAATCTTTAAAAAGTAGAGAAAAAGAAGGATGAAGTGTAAATTTGCAATCTCACCATTGGTCGATCCAGTAAAGATGCTGACAGAGTAAGAGTTATCAGCAGCTCTGGTGCTGATGTTGAAGGTGGTGCTGGTATTGAAGGTACACTGAATAACACTCTGGTTCTGTGTTATTGCACCCTGCACACTGTACACAGTAGTCTAAAAATAGCAAGAGGAAAAGAGAGTGAGAGCATAAGAATTTTCTGGACTATTATTATGGTAAAGATTGCAAATTTATTAAAACTCACGTTTATAACCCCCCCCCCCCCCCCACCCCCACCCCGACATATTTTATTTACACTCACTGAGCACTTTATTGCGAAAATTTCAGCCTCTACCCAGTTATACAGTTTTCCATTTAGCCAATGATGTGGCAGCGGTGTGTTGCATAAAATCATGCTAATATGGCCAGCGGGTAATTTTCACATCAACCATCAGAGTGGGGAAAATGTAACCTCATTGAATTTGACTGTGCCATGATTGTCAGTTCCAGATGGGCTGGTTTGAGGATTTTAGAATCTGCTGATCTCATGGGATTTTCAGAAAACAATCTCTAGAGCTTACACAGAATGATGCAATAAAAAACCCATCCAGTTAGTGGTAGGACCTAGAGGCAGCTGAGCTACAACAGGAGACAGACATGTCAGGATCCTCTTCTGCCAGCCAGGAACAGAAAGCAGGCACATGGTCACCAAAACTGGACAGTTAAAAGTGGAAACATGTAGCCTGGTCTGCTGAATCCTGATTTCTGCTAAGTCCCACAGATGTAGAGTCAGAGTTTAACATCAGCAGCATGAATCCATGAACCCAACCTGCCTTGTGTTAACAGTCCCGGTTGGTGGAGGTGGTGTAATGGTGTGGGGAATGTTTTCCTGGCTCTCTTCAGACCATGAGTTTTAGAGTGTTGTTACTGATCACGTGCATCCCTTCATGGTCACAATTTAGCGTCTTCTAATAGCTACTCCCAGCATGATAATGCACCAGGTCACAAAGCAAAAGTTATATCAAACTGGTTTCTGGATCTGAATCCAGTAGAACACCTTTGGGATGTAGTATCACAGGAGATTCGCAGCATGAAAGTGTCTCTGTTAAATCTGCAGTCATGTCAACATGGACCAGAATCTCCAAGGAATGTTTCCAGCATCTTGTGGAATCCGTGGCATGAAGAATTGAGGCTGTTTTGACAGCAACTACCCATAATTTGTAAATGTTCCTAATAAAGTGCTCCAAATGTATATTTATTTAAAAAAAAAAGAAAAAGAAAGACAGCTATAACATCACAGAAGATTTGAATAGATTTGACTGGTGGTTTGGTGATATTGCCAGTGTCACTAATTAACTTTGACACTCTGCAAACATACCACATTAGCAGAAGTCAACGCTGTGCCATTTTGAGTGGCTGTTTGAAAGAAAAAACCTCCAGTGTTGTTGTTGCCGCAGACAAACACATAAGTGGAATTCTAAAAGGAAAAAGGAAGAAGAATAAATCAGTAAAACTGGACCTCACTGGCTGTCATCGTTTAGGAAACACAGGACACATTGGAACAGGTTAGCAACAGTGTAAATGACACTAATTATGCAAGCATGGGCATTAGTGTAGCTCTGAGATGTTGAGACAAATCAGATTCTGCTTATTTTATCTTTACCTGTTTGGTGAGGCCCAGTGCGACATACCCAGATGTTGTGCCACTGAGTTCAAAGATAAACGCTTGGTTGCTCAGTTTAGATGATGCAAAGAAGCAGCTGGAGTTTCCTGTGAGATTGCAAGTGGATGACGTTGAGACACACAGCTTAGAGGTGCCACAACCATCGCGAGTGATGTTGAGCTAAAGGTGAAAAAAGAAAAGGAAATGACATTATTCATGACGTCACATTGTGGTCACTGCTTAATAATGTTCTGTCCCAGTGATCCTGATCGTATTATAATTTTATATGGTGTCTCTTCTCATATTATGGTTGAAAAGAAGATAAAGTGGGATTTTTAAGAAGCTCTATGTCTATGGTTCTTAAAGTGGGGAATTTATACATGAATTTAATTTGAACTACAGAGGTTCATGTTTTTAATTTCAACCTAGCAGGAGTCAGATCTAACAGTCTACTGAAAGCCTAGATGATCTGATTAGACAGGCAGAATCAGATGTATATGTAAAATATCAGACACTGAATGGCTGTAGGAATAGGATAGAACATTGTGAACATTGATGCTAATTGTGATTTATAAACTCACCGCTGACCCAGTGGAGACAGTAGAACTGCTAGGACTGTTCATGTTGCTGTTGGTTGAGTTCAATTGTACAGAGAATTTTGATGTTGTAGTAGCATTTCCCAGCGTTGTTCCTGTGAGAATAGAGTGCAGAAACCTTAGTAAAAAGTGAAATGACATTTCCTACTTTGGTGTTAGATTATCTAACTTGTAGTAGATATTAGTTCACAGAGCTATTAAATTTTACAGTCTCACTGATCAATGATGATTTATTAGCTTTGTAGTTTCTCACTAACATGGCATGGTACTCTTTTTGGTGGAGGCTGGCAAAAATGATCTCTTCCTGCTTCAATCATTGTTTTTTTTGTAATCAGAGGCCAATTGCTGTGGTAAAAACAAAATAAAACAGTTGTGCTCTTACTGGAAAACTATCAGCTTTGTGGTACGGTCTGTAATGGCAGTTTATCACATCACCCTGCCTCAGCAAGGGTGTTAATTTGGTTTGGGGGGAATAGTAAAAGAAAAGAATAGTCGGCAACTAAAAAGATGTCTTACTTCTGTATTGTTTAATAGGGGCCGATCACCAAGACTTGAGAGAGTCATTTTAAAGTAAAAGATGCTCACCATCAATGTTTTGTGAATAAAATTTAAATAATGTGAGACTCAATTTCCACTGTTAAACAAGCTTTTATTTCAAACTAACCAATGTACCTGAAAGTGCAAAATAAATCACTTGTTGCACAGGACGGTTGTCAGAGACACATCCACCAAACCACAGGTGTTTAGAATAGAAAAAGCAAAAAGCTTTTATCAACTGTGTGTGTTGAATCATTATTTTGTAATATCAATTGCAGATAGACAGCAGCAAAATTAATATGTAATTATATGAAAATGGTGATCATTGCTTTAATAATCGTCTCTCATGCATAAACAACCACCCTTAGTTAATGAACAAATTCAAATATCTACATTCCTGGTGGTAATTTTCTGTGCAGCACAAATACCTAAAGTAGATCATTTTTATTCATCCAACACTGTATTATAGCACGGCAGGAGGTAATGATCTGTAATCCTTACTGCTGTAATCCAGAAGGATGGGAACATTGATAACACAGTAGATAAACTACTTATCTTGTACACAAGATGCAAGATTCTCACGCAATCTCACAAACATAAAAAATTAACTTTAATATAGAGAACATTTTTCATTGTCCTCCATCTCTCCATTCAATCCCATCCTAACTATCTACCTCACCTGTCCTCTGATATGAAAACCACTGAGTTATGATCATATTGAGTCGACCATTAAACTAGCATAGACCAGAGTCTGCTTGTCATACATTGCTGACAGAAAATGCACGGTTTAAAGTGAACTCCTTTTCATGCTACACACAATCTTCTAATCTACATTAAATATTTAGCTAACAGTCTGAAGTCCTGCTCCTCCGTGGCGATAACGGTGTGTGGTTAAAAAAAATCATAACAAACGAGTTTGAAAAGTGGGGGGACACAAACAGGATTTTGAAAAGTGGAGGGGACATGTCCCCCCTGTCCCCAGTGGAAATTACACCCCTGCTTCTCAGTATATCTAAATTAGTTTACATTAAATTTGTAATAAAAGAAAAGCTATGGTGAATTGTAAATGAGCAGAATATGAAAAGCGTACCGTTTGTGCTTCCACTCATGAAGGTGAAGTAAATGGTGGTTGCGTTATTCAAGGTTAAGTTGCTGGTTGAGTTGATGAGCAGATTGGCAGTGAAGTTGAAGGCACACTGAATAAGGCTTTGGCTTTGGTTTTGGTTTACAGCACCTTGAACAGTGTATATGGAAGACTGAAAAGAGAAACAGACAGTGGAATCTTTTTTTATTGATTGCTGGACTAATCAAGTATTTGCTAAAACACATCCTGGATTATTCTGAGATGTTTGAGAAGAGCATATTGGTTAAGATTTAAATGTTACGCATGATTGATGATACGTAATTCAAAATTATACTCAAACTATTTGAGTCATTAAAACAGATACAGCTCATTGGCATTAGAGGTTTTTGTCATTTTTATAATTGCATTCTGTATGAAATTTTCCACTTTTTTTTGGACCTTGTTCATTTATTCACAATCAGTATGCGATAATCTTACCACATTAGTGGAGGTCCACCAAGAATTATTTTGAGTAGCAGTGTCAAAAAAGAAAGTGCCATTAGTAAGGGTAGTGTTGTTGTTGCCGCAGACAAACACCACATCACCTGCCTAAAACAGAGATTGGAAATGATTAAGATATTAAGTAAACACAAAGTAAAAGTATTTCCCACACAATCTTAGTGCCATAACCAAAGGCTTCCTTAGTAAATTATAATTTAAAAAAAGAAAGAAAAACAAATTAGTTTCACCTGATCCTAATAACTCTGTGTTCACACTAGCAAGTGACAACGCCATAAAGGTTTGTCCATGTTTATACATAACAGAGAGGTTTTCTCAGTTGTATGCAAATTATCTATGGCATGGTGAAGTGACAAATCTTGATGTTTCTTCAGCTCCCCAATCTACTGGAGTTAGTTCATATTTACTATGTTAACTGAAATTAACACAGAGTGTTACAAGAGTGTTAACAGGTCTATATTGTATAGTTGGCAGCTACCTTTTTTGTATCAGATTTTAGGAGATAGTTCCTGTTCTCAGTTGTGTTGTATTAACAGATGGTCCCTCACCTTTCTCTTGAAGCTAACGAACCAAATATATACGCTGCTTGTCATGTTACACAAAAACTGGAAAGTGGAAACTTTTGTGACTCATTTCTAGTGGAAATTAATATTTCATTCTGAATATTACATTATTATATTTACCTGTGATTGGTTAGTGCCAGAGAGTCCCAGTGCGATGTATCCAGAATTCCAGCCACTGAGTTCAATGGACGCAGTTTGGTTGTTCAGTTGAAAGGAACTGAAAAGGCAGCTGGAGTTTATTGAAGGATTGCAGCTTGATGGACTAGACCAACATAGTATAGAGCTTCCACAGCTAGTGATGTTAGTCTAGGGTTGAAAAGACAAATATAATGTTTTGTTAAACCAGGCAGTTGGGAAGAATGATTCTGGTTTTAAGGATGAATGCTGTGTTTTTCTTACTTGGAGAAGTGTTGGCTTTGGCACATCGGCTTTGGTGCCATAACAAACAGCGCAGACGAATATAACCGCTACGATCAGCTTGGCTTCCATATCTAATAATACAGACAGCAATGTTTTTTTACAAATCTTTAATATGTTCAAATGTGTCTGTGTATTAAAAATGTATTACTGTCAAAATCTGAAAGTTATTCAGTCAGTTCAGTTAAATCAGTTAAATCAGTTAAATCATGTCTAATTTGATCATGCGATTTGTGATTGATCGTTTTATGTTAACATAAACATACTAGGTCAATTCAGACAAAATGTAATTAATCTAGCAGAAATTTAGACTTAAATTCTTCAATTCAAGAATGAAGATCTTGAGTTTATTCTAACTAAGCTAACTGAGTTAATTAGTGAATTAAAAGTGAATTAAAAATCATTTTACCTGTAGTGGAAGGATGGATGATTTTATCTGTGGTTATCTCTTGAGTAGAGTGTAAAGGCACAGTTCTGGGACACTTTTAATCTTAAAGGGTGTAGCCCCTGCATCACGGGGAAAAAACACAGCCTGATTTGCAGGTTTATGATGAGTGTAAGATGATGCCAAACCCAAGGCTTTAAAGAAAAAAGTAACGTCACTTTACACACCTCCAGCTCCTACTGTTAGCATCACTTTTGTTCTCTAGTTTTTTTTTTTCCATCCAGCTGTTTATAAGAAAATCTGATTATGTATAAAACATGTGTGTAGGTTTGTGTATTTACAGTGCATGAACATCATCTGTAACAGAAACATTCTCTTTTAGTCCTTACGTAGCTTTTCTATCGCACACATTTTGTTTCTGAATTGAATTCGTCATTCAGATGGGAGTATGACTCATTTTTACCAGTTTTACGGTCTAAGAAATTAATTTCATGCTCTTAAATGCTAGGATAGTGTATAGTTAAATGACACAATAATCATATGACACTGTCTAAGATGTTATTATATATTATTGCTTATGTATACAATAAATAGGTGGTTTGTGCACTCTTGACACTATATTTCTATTTTTAAGATGTGTTAAAAATGATGTAATTGCTAAGGATATTTAGATATTCAGTCAGTGATAAATGTTTAATTTTACAGTGACATCGTAATTAATTTGTTTTTCATGATTACATTATGTGTTTTAACAATATTAACTCAACTAGCCTGTAAGAGCAAAGCTTAAACAGGTATAATAAATAGTTAGCTAAAATAGTTACTATTCATGTGAGCCCATCTGTTATCTATAGTAATTTTTTCCATTGTTGTTAGGAAACCTATGACGTGTTTATGCATACTACACATTAGGAAAGAAAATGAAAGTAAATAGAAAGTTGTGGTCAGTGTATTCACTGATTCACCATAGTCTTGAGGCAGTGATATTTCAAGTGGTTAAGGCTCTGGGTTGTTGATCGGACGGTCGGGATTCAAGCCCCAGTACCACCAAGCTGCCACTGTTGGGATGAAAGGAAATCCACTGAATGTATGTATATGTCTAAATAAAGGCTTCTATTATTGAAGCCTCACAAAAAAAAACAGTCCTCCATTTGTAAGGAGTGACCTCATTCTCACTGAATCGTGCCTGAATTGAACTGCTTTGTTTTTCTTCTACAAATAAAACACAGCCACACAGCTATGGACAGGTGTGCTTTGAAACAAATTCTTTGATTCTCAGTGGTTTAGGCTTGAAAAGAATATAGCAATTCATTGTAGCACCGTAGCACTAGTGTGTGAATCAATTAATAGTACCAGAGTAATTTTCAATGAGAATTTTCATAAAATCAGGTTTATTTTATGTATCTGACTTTCAAGGAGGTTGTTAGCACATAGACTTGGATGCATATATCGTATAAACACACACACACACACACACATTTGTTGTACTTTGTGAGGTCTTTTCAGTGACAAAGATTACTGTAGCCGAACAATTCTATGCCTAAATCTATATATAAACTATATAAACCATTAGGAAGGGAAATATTTTAGCTCTATTCATTTATACATAAAAACTGTAAAGACAGGGTTTGTGTATAGATATATTAAAATAAGCTTGACAAAAGTTTACAGGGTGTGGTTTTTTTTTTTTTTTTACTTTAACCTGAGTGGTCAGATAAGAGGCTTAAAAAGATGAAAATCGTTTTACTTTGTTTATATTTTGGTTAATAGTACCAAATTATGGTAGACAAGTACATTTACAAATAATGGTGTGTCACATTAAAAACTTCTCTGTATGAGATGTAGTTGAGATTATAGAAATGTCAGAGCCAAAATTCACAAAATGCAATGGCATACAGAACAGTGGCATAAACAGTTGACAGTACACACCTATGATGTGCTGTTTAGATCACCTCTGAAATGTCTTCTCATTTATATCACGTTCCCACTCAGAGATAACACTCATTCATAACACGTACTGTATAGTGGAGGTGAAGTGGTTAATGTGAACATTTTCTGCATGTGTGTGTGTGTGGGGGGGGTATTGTGTTTGAGATGAAAACAAGGCAAGAAGAACATATTTATATTTGTCTGTAAACGACCTTCAGTGGTAAAAGGCGTGACTATGTATAACCAAACACTCGGCACTAGAGAACACACACGCGTATGCAGGAGGCCGAAGAGTAGCCTGACCTGTATATATATATATATATATACATTGTGTTATATTATTGTGCACCAGTTCTGTCCATTGCCATTTATTAATTTGTTTTTGTTTATATTCAGCTGTGAATTCACCAGTATGTTAGTAATGTTAGTTAGTTAATTATTAATTAATTACAGTATTAATTACTGTAATATGGACAGCTTACTTGTCTGAAGTGTTTGAAACTTGCTGGAACGATCTTCATGACCTGGTCTCTCACATGTATGCTTTTTAACTTGCATTGTTAGAGTTAGAAGATCAACACCTGAAGTATAATTTAATTCCCCACACTCCTTTATGTGATACTGTACAGATGATCCGTCCTCATCATGGTTCAAGTGAGGTGAGTAAGCTGTACACTATGCACCACACCTAAGTTGGTTATGCTTTCAGTGTTTTATGGTGCATTAGATGGTGTAATTAGATGGTGACCATTAATCATGCAGGAAAAATGCTTTTCATTGTGCCACCCAGTATTGTTTCTTTCAGCTGAGATTTATCACTATAGCTGCATCTTTGTGATTTAGTCCTGTTTGAATCTGTATCTGAATGTCTGTTATTTGTTACCACTAATAACAGCAGTTTCATGGTACGTACTTTTACATACCAAACATTACCTGTAGTGTTCTCATCTTTCCTGACTGCTAACCTACCATGTCAGATCAGTGTTCTATCCTTCCCAGCACTGGACTGTCTGTTGCCTTTGCATGACTTTACAATAGGCAGTGCATACAGTAAGTGTGTGTCCTGCCTTTTATCTGGCTAAAATGGGAACAGAATAATGTGCCTATAAATAGAACTGGTTCAGTTAGATGTACCGGTATTTGTCTTTTATCCTCAACATGGTGTGAAATCTGTCTCTTAGGCACTAGCAATATCAAACAAACTGCTGCATAAATAGAAGCCAGGACAGGGGATGGCACAGCAGGAAACACATCCGTCTGGCCAGAAATGAATATTGCCTTTCTGTCTCTTTAAGAATTCTCTGTCCATCCTTCTCTACCAGCTTTCCAGCACTTACTACTTCATCAGGACGTTTGTACTATGTTCTGTAGAGCGGCTTTGAGACAATGTCCATTGTTAAAAGTGCTATACAAATAAAATTGAATTGAACCAGTATTTGTGATAGTGCCTCAGAGAATACAGTCTTAGTCCTTTAAAATTCTGATGAGATGCTGTATGTTTTTGGAGTTTTGTTGAACGTTTCTGCTAAGGTCAAGTGTCAGTGGTGATTGAGAGCTGCAGGGTTGTCCCTGGTGTTGTGTACAGATGGAATCTAATTACAGAATCGAGCAACTTCAAGTTGGCAAAACACTCCTATAATGTGCCATTCTCAATTCTGCCAGCTCGCTTCAAATACCGCCGTCATCCAAACGAATAAACTTCAACCATTTGCCCTTTAACTAAGTGCAATGCTTGGAAAAAGAAATAGTTTGCAAAAAGTCAAGAAACCCATAGATGAACAATATTTACTGCTACTGCAGAACAAGTCACAGGTATTTTGAAGAATATGCAAATAAAAATAACCAAACAACCAAAATGTTCATACTATATATGAAAATAGCAGATTCGGTTGACAGGTTGGTTATGGTAGGACACGAATGAAATATGAAGTTATTCTGTGTATCTTATAAAAAGTAAGCTAATTTAAGTGTCATTTTAAATCTAGTTTAAATGCAGAGTCTATTTTCAACTTGAAGTAAAAACCCATTACAGGAAACCGCACCTTTGTATATATGACAATGCTGTTTGTTAATTTCCAGTGTAACTTTTCCTGGGTGTAGCCCATGTTTTGAAGGTTACTTGGGTGGGAAAACATATAAACACCTAATTGGTCAAATGTAACAAGACTTTTTCCATTTCAAAAAAATATTTCAAATCATTACTGGTATGAGCCCTGTCTACTTCCTGTAAGATCATGCAAGGCAGGAAGGATGAGGGAAAAGAGAAGGTAAATACGGGTCATGGTGGAGGCTTGGCATCTATCTTCAAAGACAATTTTAGCTGCCAGTCTGTTCCTACAGATGACTTCTCTAGTTTTGAACTGCAGTTATATGTGGTTGATTTTAACTTACCTGTGTTGTTTGCAGTGGTTTATCGCCCACCTAAAATTAATAAGGACTTTATTCAGGAATATTCTGAGTTTCTTGCTGGTATTGTACCAAAATATGATAAGATCCTAATATGTAGTAATTTTAATATTCATGTCTGTTGCCCTTCTAACCAATTAGCAAATGATTTTGTATCTTTGCTAGATTCTTTTGAACTTAGCCAGTCAGTGCTGGTTCCAACACATAGACAGGTTACTTACTTACTTACTTACAATACTTGTTATTTCTATTGGTCTCAACATTAATGTCAGTGACATCTGTGATCCCGGCATCTCAGATCATTTCCCCATTCTATTTGAAGTCACAGTCCCTCCTATGCCCAAATCATGGGTTTCGGCCCATCGTAGTCGCACTCGTACCCCTTCAACAGCTGGAGAATTTGCTGCTGCTTTTATGAGTTCTCCACTATACTCCATAGATGGTTCTGTGTCTCACTACAACCCTAATGACCTCATTTCATGTTTTGACTCCACATGTTCTGTTATCTTGGACTCAGTTGCCCTTTTAGGTATAAATCTTCTAAACCTGAACCAGAACCCTGGTTGAATGGGACCACTCGTGCTCTCAGGCCAAGTTGTAGACAGGTTGAGCGCAAGTGGAAAAAGGACAAACTACAAGTGTCTCATGGTGCTCTAAAGGACTGCTTAGCAGAATACCAGAATGCTGTTAAATCTGCTAAGTCTCAATTCTTATCTACTACTATCGCTAGCAGCTGTCATCGCCCTAGGGCACTTTTTAAAGCGATAGATTCTGTTATTAATCCATGCAACACTGTTCTAACTAATGCAACAACTGATACCTGTGAAAAGTTCTTACACTATTTTATTGATAAGGTAGCTATGGTCAGTCAGGCTGCAAACTACTGTACACCTGAGCTGGAAACTGTTCCTGGGCACCCTGCAATATTTGAGCAGTTTGAGCCTGTCTCTCTCTCCCTCCTCACTGAAGTAGTACAACACAATAAGCCCACATACTGTCCCTTAGATGCAATTCCCACAAAACTACTAAAAGAGGTTTTTAATATAATGGGTCCATGTCTCCTCACCTTGATTAATAGTTGTCTTACGTCCCAGATGCTTTCAAACATGCTGTGGTCACTCCTCTTTTTAAAAAACCTCACCTTTATTCTTCAGTTTTATCCAACTTTAGACCTATCTCTCATCTCCCATTCCTTTCCAAAGTTCTAGAGATGATTGTATTCATACAATTGCAGCCCTTTCTAGAAAACAATCATATATTTGAAAAGTTTCAATCTGGTTTTAGAACTCGGCATAGCACGGAGTCTGCACTGCTAAAAGTCTATAATGATATCCTTTTATCTGTTGACTCTCAAATTCCTATAGCATCGGTTCTTTTGGACCTCACAGCAGCTTTTGATACCGTCGACCATGTGGTGCTCATCTCACGCCTGGCTCAAAGTGTAGGCATTCAGGGCACGGTGCTCAAAAGGCTCCAATCCTATCTAGCCATTAGAAGGTTTTCGGTTAGAATTGGTGATCTCTCCTCTTCTTGTACCTCTTTTTCCTGTGGGGTGCCACAGGGTTCTATTCTGGGTCCTCTCCTTTTTCATTGTATATGCTCCCTTTGGGGCCAATTTTTAAGCTGTGTAATCTGTCTTTTCATTGTTACGCAGATGATATGCAAATTTATATGCCTATAAAGCAAAAGGGGAGCAATGCACTCCAGCCACTGTTTGATTGTTTAAAAGCCATCAGACTCTGGCTTTCACAAAACTTTCTTCATCTGAATGAAAATAAAACTGAGTGCATTGTGTTTGGAGCTACAGCCATGTGAGGAAGGTTAAACCTTGAGGATCTTACTCCCTATGTGAAACCAGTTGTTAGAAATCTGGGGGTTATATTCGACAGCAGCTTAAAATTCGATAAACCGATTAATTTTGTGGTTAAAGCGAGCTTTTTCCAATTTCGCTTACTGGCTAAAGTGAAGCCTTTTCTATCACGCAGCGACCTTGGAAAGGCGATTCATGCTTTTATTAGTTCCAGGTTGGATTACTGTAATGCACTTCATGTTGGTGTTAATCAGTCCTATCTCTCTCGCCTTCAACTAGTACAAAACGGTGCTGCTCAGCTCTTAAGTAATACTTCCAAACGTGATCACATAACTCCCATCCTCTTTTCTCTCCATCGGCTCCCGCTGCATTTTAGAATAGATTTTAAATGATTGATGTTTGTTTTTAAAGTGTTACATGGCCTGGCCCCATCTTACTTAACAGATCTCTTAATACCTTGAAGCCCTGGTAGAGCGCTCCGATCATCTGGCCAACTGGTTTTGGAAGTACCAAGATCCAGATGCAAATGGTTTGGCGATCGAGCTTTTGCGGTGGAATTTGTTACCACATGAAATTGGATCTGTTACGGATCTGGAATTGTTTAAATCCAAATTAAAAACACACTTATTTACACTAGCTTTTAGTTTATAGTACTGTGATAATATGCTCTTAATATTATATTCTTAATGTTGATGAGTTGTATCTTTAATAGTTTGTTCCATGCTTCCTGTTTTTTTGTTTGTCCATATCTATCTCTTAATCTTCCTAATTTCTTAATTTTACATGTTTATTGTTATTTTATTCTCTTGCTATTTGGCTTTATTTGTGTTGTAAAGCACTTTGGTCAACCTGAAGTTGTTAATAAGTGCTATATAAATAAATCTTTGATTGATTGATTGATTGATTGATTGATTGATTGATTGAAATATATGTGAATTCCCAGCTGGTTCAAGTTGTGCTCTAGGGTTACACAAGGTTTTAGACCAGGTTCTCAGAGATACCAAATAAGCAGCCATAATCAACAACTATATTTCCATATGCTTTCAAGGCTGCTAAAACAATTATATGGATTTTATTGGACTGAGAGAAATTTGCAAATAAAGCCAGATAGTCCCAAATAACACACGTTATATTTCCACACATCACATTGAGATTCATTAAAATGATAGCTGCTGATCCTTTTCTGACAGTGTATCGGTTAAATACTTTTCTGACATAGCAGCCAATCAACTACAACCAATAATTATAAAGGTTATATAGATCATATGATTATATTGTCCACTCCTAATGCGCTTAGCTAATGAGCGATCTCATCAATCCATCAATTTTGCAAAAATATGCTGGGGTTAAACTGAAGCCAAGCACTGATCAAGAACTGATCACGATTTTATGAATCATAGCAGAATATTTCATATACACTTTGTGCATGGACTACACCTTACTGTGTGCGTGTGGATTAAATAATTTGAGTTTTGTATGTTGCAGAAGAGTGTGTGACGTGTTTATTAAGGGTGTGTCCTTCAAACGTTTCTTTAGCACAATAATTAGACAACAAGAATATGAACAAACTTCTATTCAGATGATCCTGAATGGCTGGGTGTACAGGTCAGGTGTGTCATATCAGAAGTTCAGGTGGTGACACTAGGCTTAGCATAAAAAAATAAATAAACTGAACAAACTCTGTCTTAAAGTGACCCTCGATACTCATTAACCATGCACTGCAAGTGGTTATGCAGGAATGCTTTCAAACAATAGCTCACTTTAATGATAAAAATGCAACAGTTCAAATGTTCAAAGATTGTGTAGCTGGAGGTTTTCAGGAAAAAAAAACTTTTCACATATGAAAGTGTATAAATAAAATGATACAGCTCTTTAATAATTAATCAAGTCCCATATCAATCAATGCATGTAATCATGTACAAGGACATGATTGTCAAAACAATGTTTTGATACTCAAAATTGGTAGTTGTTGTGATAACAGAACACTCATTCCATGTCCCAAGTGTGTTTAGACAACACTGGAGGTCAAAGGAAAGGAAAAGAGAAATCCACGACAAAGCTCAACAGTCAGAGCAAAAAATCACCTGAAAGCATATAGGCTGATGAGATATATATATATAATATCAGCTAAAATGATCATGTAAATAATCAGATTATTTGTTATATGTAAAAGTCTACATTAACATCTCATTGATTGTAAAAAAAAAAAAAAAACCACACAAAAAAAACAAAATTAAAAACAAACTAAAAAAACAACACAGTGTTCTTGTGTTTAACTAATGATAGCTTCATATATATGTATATATATATATATATATATATATATATATATAAAATACTGTTATATTAAATGTGACACGGCAGGTTTTTATAGGCAGAGAATCAGAGCGCTGAGCAGCACAGCCAACACTGAAAAAGAGAGAGCAAGAGAGATCTTTTAGTAAATACATATACAGTATAGATTCTCTTCAAAAAGTAATTCTGCTGAATCATTCTTGTGCTTTTACACTGTAAACAACGGTAAACCTAGTTGAATATGTATTTACCATTAGTGCAGAGGCTGGTGATTGTATTGCTGCTGTTTGGACTTTGGGGGTTTGTATCAGTAAGGTTAAGTTCCTTCCCCGAGTCGAATCTTACACTCAGAGGTCCAAGCTGAGTCCCTGTGAAATTGGAATAAAAAATAGGGCTGAATTCCTGCTGCCATCTTAAGAGCAAATGTTAGTTGAGCAATGAAGTGAAAATTGCAATAGGCCATGGTTTCCAGACTTTCCAGCCCTTTTTTTTCCTCAGCAATCTATGACCTGATTAGATGATAGTTAACAAAGCACTTGATGGCCATTCTGAAAAGTTTCAAACCGTTTTAAATTTATCTTTAATTTTTTTGTATTATTATTATTAGTGTTACGGGTAGCAGGGCTGAGGGTGACCACTAGGGGGCCCTCAGTAGGGGTTGTCATGTTGTCTGTTTATGTTTATGTTTTGGCCATGTGTGTAGTTTAGCCCCGCCCTAGCCTAATGTGTGTTCCTTCCCCTGTGCACCTGTCCCCAATGTATCATGATTGTTCCCTGATTATGTTTTCTATTTATAGTCCTGTCTTTGTCTGTTTTAGTTGCTAGTCTTCGTTTGTATGTAGGCCAGTGTGGTGTCGCGGTTTTTGTTATGTTCATGTCTCGTGGTTCATGTTAATAAACCCCTTTATGTTTCACGGAAGCTTCGCATTGGGTCTGTTAATATCCAGCCGGACACCGCCGGCCGTAACAGAAAGACTAGCCCAAACCGAACAGATCCAGCGCGAAGCTTCAGCGGGAAGGTTAGTTTTTTCGTTTCCGGGTTTTATTGTTTTGCCTGGTGTTTCGTTTTGCGCTCCGGGTCGGAGTGTGTTTCGGGGGGGTTTTTGTTGATTCCGCCCCTCTCTCCGCCCACGGTTAGGGACTGGAGGAGGGTGTCGGCAGAAAATTTACATTTTTGGAAGAAATTTTTTTTGTCTCGTTCATGTTTCGTGGGGGGCGTCGCCTCACGATGTAGCTTCCGTGAGGGGCGTGCCCCCATTTTTAGAGTCTCGTCCATGTTCTCGTGGGGGGTGTCGCCTCACGATGTAGCTTCCGTGAGGGGCGTACCCCCATTTTTATCCAGGGAAAGAGTTCCGGCCAAGGGCCGGCGTTTCGATTTTTTTTTTCCGGCTCTCGCTCTGCTTAGGTTCCGGTGGGGGGCGTCACCCCACGATGTAGCTTCCGTGGGGGGCGTTGCCCCAATGTTCGCCAGCAGAGGAGAGTTCCGGTCAGGGCCCCGGACCTTGAACCTTTTTTTGTTTTTTGTTTTGACTGCTCTGACTCTCGCTCCGCCCATGTTCCTGTGGGGGGCGTCGCCCCATGATGTAGCTTCCGTGGGGGCGCTGCCCCACCTGTTGCCAGCGGAGGAGAGTTTCGGCAGCACCTTGCTCCCGCCCGCCCGCCCCTTGGGGAGTTCCAGACCTCAGCGAGACGGACATCGTCGCCCCGGAGCCGTTGTTCGTCGGTGGACATCGCTCGGTGCGAGTGCTCGGCGGTGGACGTCGCTCGAAGCTGCGGCTCGGCGGTGGACGTCGCTTGGTCCTGCGGCTCGGCTGTGGACGTCGCTTGGTCCTGCGGCTCGGCTGTGGACGTCATTCGGCTCTGCGGCTCGGCTGTGGACGTCATTCGGCTCTGCGGCTCGGCTGTGGACCTCGTTCGGCGCCTCCGCTCGGCTGTGGACGTCGCGTCGGACCCTTTGGCCTTGCCGTCGGGTCCTTTGCTCCCCCCACCTGTCTCGCTCCTGCTTCTCACTCCCCCCACTTGCCTCGCCTTGATCCTCGTTCCCCCCACTTGCCTCGCCTTGATCCTCGTTCCCCTCACTTGCCTCGCCTTGGTCCTCGCTTCCCCCCACTCGCCTTGCTTTTGCTTCTCGCTCCCCCCCCAAGTGCCTCGCCCTGCTCCTCGCTCCCCCCACCGGCCTCTCTACGTTCCTAGCTCCTCCCCAGGACCCATCGCTGGACCGGACTTTTTGGGAGGGGCTAGGGTTTGGCGCATCGGGAGCCGCGCCTTTGAGAGGGGGGAGATGTTACGGGTAGCAGGGCTGAGGGTGACCACTAGGGGGCCCTCAGTAGGGGTTGTCATGTTGTCTGTTTATGTTTATGTTTTGGCCATGTGTGTAGTTTAGCCCCGCCCTAGCCTAATGTGTGTTCCTTCCCCTGTGCACCTGTCCCCAATGTATCATGATTGTTCCCTGATTATGTTTTCTATTTATAGTCCTGTCTTTGTCTGTTTTAGTTGCTAGTCTTCGTTTGTATGTAGGCCAGTGTGGTGTCGCGGTTTTTGTTATGTTCATGTCTCGTGGTTCATGTTAATAAACCCCTTTATGTTTCACGGAAGCTTCGCGTTGGGTCTGTTAATATCCAGCCGGACACCGCCGGCCGTAACAATTAGTAGTAGTATCAATTAATTAATTAATTCTTTCTTTCTTTCTTACCTTCTTTCTTTTTTCTTTATTTCTATTTTTCTTTCTTTATTTTTTATTTTATTTTACTGGTACTGACCTCCTTTTGGATTATATTTAAAACATTTGATGGCAGAGATAAATTCCATTCTGTAGCTTTGAACTCCTGGCTTATTAATTACTTAATAAACTTTACATTAATCAGTAATTAATGCCAAACTAATAAGAAAGGTATGTGGTTTCAACAGTGAGAAATGTCAGTCTGGATCCAGCAAGAGAGTTTATAGCCTAATGTACACTATATGGCTAAAAGATTTTGGACATCTGACCTTCAATTCAGTTCATTTACATTTTATTTGTATAGCACAATGGGCCTGAGCATTATACTTGTATGTTTTTGATTTTTTAACACCCTATTCCAGATGTATTCTCCTTATATATTTAATCTATAATCAACTCCACTCTTCTGCATGGCCTTCCACTAGATGTTGGGATTGTGGCTGTGGGGATTCATTCAGCTACAGGAGCATTAGTGAGATCAGACACTGTTGTTGGGATGTCAAAGGTGTTCAGTGGGGTTGAGGTCAGAGTCAGGGCTCTGTGCAGGACACTGCAGTTCTTCCACTTCAGCCTTCAAATACCATGTCTACATGAAAGTGGCTTTGTGCAGAGGGGCAGTGTCCTGCTGGAACACGATTTGGGCCTCTTAGTTCAAGTAAAGGTAAATTGTAATGCTTCAGCACACAGAGACATTCTACACAACTGTGTGCTTCAGACTTTGTGGAAACAGTGGGGTTAAGAAACACATGGTTGTGATGGTCAGGGCTTAAGTTTTTATGAAATTATGTTGTTTTTGATTGGGTTTTTCAAGAGTGAAGTTGTAATATAAGCTACAATCGAATGTGAATAAGTAGGACATGTCTGTAAAAACTCACCATTGGTGGTTCCATTCATGATGATGACTTGGTACATGGTGTCAACAGCTTTGGTGCTGATGTTGAAGCTGGTGCTGGTGTTGAAGATACACTGAATAAGAGTCTGATTTTGAGCTACTACACCTTGGAAATTGTGTACAGTTGTCTGAGTAAAGAGAAAGAATAAGAAATCGTGATCATTCTCATCTCTTGATCGCTGTTATTAATTTAGATACTGGGTTGTTAATATATTTATTAGTCTCACCACATTAGCAGAGGTCAGATTTGTGTTGTTTTGAGTAGCAGTTTGGAAGAAGAAGCTGTTGCTGTTATTGCCACAGACAAACACAAAGGTAGAGTTCTGAAAATAAAACGGGGAAAAAATGAAGATAGTTATTCAGTGATCCATCTTTCAAAAGTGTAAATGTGTATATGGCTTGTAGAGCCAGGAATATTTACTTGCTATTTTTAAACAAGACTCATGGTATAGAAATGAACATAGTAGTATACTTTCTGATAAAACAGGCACCTGTTGAGAATAAAATCGCCATAGCTTATATATATTTATGTTGTAAATATATTTTGAAAATATATAATACTTTTTTCCCTTCTGCCAAAGTATACACAAAGTGAAGTTTAAAGTGGCTGTTACCAAAGCCAAAACCCCCCAGAAATAGGTAAATGCATACTGTAAGTGATGTATAGATGTAGTGAGGGAGAGAAAAATAGAACAGGTGTAGTTAGATTATAATATAATTAGATTATCTGGGGTTGTTCATCATATTGTGAATAGTGAGCGAAAACTGTAATAACCTGCTGTGATTAGTAATAATTAACTACATTATTCAAGCTTAACCTGTTTAATGAGTCCCAGTGCCACGTATCCTGTCGTCGTACCGCTGAGTTCAAAGGAGAGCGTCTGGTTTTTCACTTGAACTGAGCTGAAAAAGCAGCTGGAGTTTCCTGCAGGATCGCAGTTAGACTCATTCGACACACACAGCTTAGTGCTGCCACAACCAGTACGAGTGATGTTGAGCTGAAGATTAACAGAGAGACAACACGCCAATATTAACTGAGGTACGATCAGTATCGTTAACATAACTCAGCGAAACACAACATAGCTGTGTAGTTAAACAGGAGGGTCAGGAACGGTGATGCAAATTGTGAGTAATAAAGCTGAGTACCGCTGGAGCATTGCTCATGGGATTTGCCAGGTCTAATGTTCCGTCGGAATTAAACACTGTACTTGCAGTTCCCAGTTGTGTTCCTGTGGGATTGGAACAGAGAATCGTTGAATGAACCTCGATGCTAGATGAATTCCTGCCACCATTTTATTATCGTGTTACTTTATTAAGTGAAATTAGTTTCATGCATTTGATGGAAAAATTGAGCCAAAGAGCATATAGAATGTAACAGCATTATTTACCAACAAGGAATTGACACATGATGCAGTTTTTAAAAATTGGAGCATTTTCTATCAGTTTTATTTTGATTATTCTCAAATCTAACTCACTATTTGACCTCAAACTCGAGAGAAAATGAATGGACTCTGGTTTTTACTTCCTGCACTTGGGTCACTTCAGTCATGCTGTGTGTTCTGTGTTCCAGCTGTTTTTTTGTAGATGTAAAGCTTTGTAGAGTTACTAAACCCAACAGTGGGGTGCAGCTAAGCCAAAGGGCAGAGCGATAGCCCCATGATACAAGTAATATAAGGATACAAGTATGAAAGCTCACCATTTGTGCTTCCATTAAGGATGGAGAGATTGACAGGCAGCTGAACATTTGCTGGGAGGCTGGGAAGACCGAAGATGTTGGGACTGACGGTGATGTTGATGATACACTGAATAAGAGTCTGGTTACTTGTTACTGAACCCTGAACAGTAGGGATAATTATGTCAAAGGTGTTCAGTGGGGTTGAGGTCAGAGTCAGGGCTCTGTGCAGGACACTGCAGTTCTTCCACTTCAGCCTTCAAATACCATGTCTACATGAAAGTGGCTTTGTGCAGAGGGGCAGTGTCCTGCTGGAACACGATTTGGGCCTCTTAGTTCAAGTAAAGGTAAATTGTAATGCTTCAGCACACAGAGACATTCTACACAACTGTGTGCTTCAGACTTTGTGGAAACAGTGGGGTTAAGAAACACATGGTTGTGATGGTCAGGGCTTAAGTTTTTATGAAATTATGTTGTTTTTGATTGGGTTTTTCAAGAGTGAAGTTGTAATATAAGCTACAATCGAATGTGAATAAGTAGGACATGTCTGTAAAAACTCACCATTGGTGGTTCCATTCATGATGATGACTTGGTACATGGTGTCAACAGCTTTGGTGCTGATGTTGAAGCTGGTGCTGGTGTTGAAGATACACTGAATAAGAGTCTGATTTTGAGCTACTACACCTTGGAAATTGTGTACAGTTGTCTGAGTAAAGAGAAAGAAAAAGAAATCGTGATCATTCTCATCTCTTGATCGCTGTTATTAATTTAGATACTGGGTTGTTAATATATTTATTAGTCTCACCACATTAGCAGAGGTCAGATTTGTGTTGTTTTGAGTAGCAGTTTGGAAGAAGAAGCTGTTGCTGTTATTGCCACAGACAAACACAAAGGTAGAGTTCTGAAAATAAAACGGGGAAAAAATGAAGATAGTTATTCAGTGATCCATCTTTCAAAAGTGTAAATGTGTATATGGCTTGTAGAGCCAGGAATATTTACTTGCTATTTTTAAACAAGACTCATGGTATAGAAATGAACATAGTAGTATACTTTCTGATAAAACAGGCACCTGTTGAGAATAAAATCGCCATAGCTTATATATATTTATGTTGTAAATATATTTCGAAAATATATAATACTTTTTTCCCTTCTGCCAAAGTATACACAAAGTGAAGTTTAAAGTGGCTGTTACCAAAGCCAAAACCCCCCAGAAATAGGTAAATGCATACTGTAAGTGATGTATAGATGTAGTGAGGGAGAGAAAAATAGAACAGGTGTAGTTAGATTATAATATAATTAGATTATCTGGGGTTGTTCATCATATTATGAATAGTGAGCGAAAACTGTAATAACCTGCTGTGATTAGTAATAATTAACTACATTATTCAAGCTTAACCTGTTTAATGAGTCCCAGTGCCACGTATCCTGTCGTCGTACCGCTGAGTTCAAAGGAGAGCGTCTGGTTTTTCACTTGAACTGAGCTGAAAAAGCAGCTGGAGTTTCCTGCAGGATCGCAGTTAGACTCATTCGACACACACAGCTTAGTGCTGCCACAACCAGTACGAGTGATGTTGAGCTGAAGATTAAAAGAAAAAACAAACCAACATTAACTCATATTATCAGTGTGATTAACATGACTAACATGACTGTGAGTAATAAAGTTCAGTACCAACACTGTGGGTGAAACATTGCTCTTGGGATCTGCCAGGTCTAACGTTCCGTTGGAGTTAAACACTGTAGTTGGAATTCCCAGACTTGTTCCTGTGGGATTGGAACAGAGAATCGTTGAATGAACCTCGATGCTAGATGAATTCCTGCCACCATTTTATTATCGTGTTACTTTATTAAGTGAAATTAGTTTCATGCATTTGATGGAAAAATTGAGCCAAAGAGCATATAGAATGTAACAGCATTATTTACCAACAAGGAATTGACACATGATGCAGTTTTTAAAAATTGGAGCATTTTCTATCAGTTTTATTTTGATTATTCTCAAATAGGTTAGTTTAGGAGGTTAGTTTTTCGTTTCCGGGTTTTATTGTTTTGCCGGTTTTTAGTTTGCGCTCCGGGTCGGAGTGTTTTTTTTTTTTGTTTGTTTTTTGTTGATTCTGCCCCTCTCTCCGCCCGTGGTTAGGGAAAGGAGGATGGTCCCAGCAGAAAAGTTAGCCTTTTGGAGGATTTTGATCTTTCTCTCTCCGTGGGGGGCGTCACCTCACGATGTAGCTTCCGTGAGGGGCGTGCCCCCGTTTTTATTCAGCGGAGGAGAATTCCGGCCAAAGGCCGGAGTTTCAAGGTTTTGTTTCCGGCTCTCGCTCCGCCTAGGTTCCGGTGGGGGGCGTTGCCCCACGATGTAGCTTCCATGGGGGGCGTTGCCCCAATGCTCGCCAGCGGAGGAGAGTTCTGGCCAGGGCCCCGGACCTTGAACTTTTTTTTGCTGTTTTGTTTGCTCCGACTCTCGCTCCGCCCATGTTCCTCTGGGGGGCGTTGCCCCACAATGTAGCTTCCGTGGGGGGGCGCTGCCCCGCCCGTCGTCAGCGGAGGAGAGTTCCGGCAGCACCTAGCTCCCACCCTCCCGCCCCTTGGGGAGTTCCAGACCCCAGCGAGACGGACATCGTCGCCCCGGAGCCATCGTTCGTCGGTGGACGTCGCTCGATGTGAGTGCTTGGTGGTGGACGCGCTCGGCGCTGCTGCTCGGCGGTGGACGTCGCTTGGCCCTGCTGCTCAGCTGTGGACGTCACTCGGCTCTGCTGCTCGGCTGTGGACGTCGCTCGGCGCCTCCGCTCGGCTGTGGACGTCGCGTTGGACCCTTTGGCCTTGCCGTCGGGTCCTTTGCTCCCCCCACTTGTCTCGCTCCTGCTTCTCACTCCCCCCACGTGCCTCGCCTTGATCCTCGTTCCCCCCACCTGCCTCGCCTTGGTCCTCGCTTCCCCCCACTCGCCTTGCTTTTGCTTCTCGCCCCCCCCCCCCCCGTGCCTCACCCTGCTTCTCGCTCCCCCCACCAGCCTCTCTATGTTCCTAGCTCCTCCTAAAGGACCCATCGCTGGACCGGACTTTTTTGGGAGGGCTAAGGTTTGGCGCGTCGGGAGCCGCGCCTTTGAGAGGGGGGAGATGTTACGGGCAGCAGGGCTGGGGTTGAACCACTAGGGGGATCCCAGTAGAGGTTGTCATGTTATGTCTGTTTTTGTTTACATTGGCCATGTGTCAGTTAAGCCCTGCCCTAACCTAATGTGTGTTGATTGATGTTCACCTGTTCCCAATGTTTCCTGATTATGTTCTCTATTTATAGTCCTGTCTTTGTCTGCTTTAGTTGCTAGTCCTCGTTTGTGTGTTGGCCGATGTAGTGTCGCGGTTTTCTGTTTGATGTTCATGTCTCGTGCTTTATGTTAAATAAAACCCCGTTTTTCACGGAAGCTTCGCGTTGGGTCTGTTATATCCAGCCGGACACCACCGGCCGTAACAGTATGAAAGCTCACCATTTGTGCTTCCATTAAGGATGGAGAGATTGACAGGCAGCTGAACATTTGCTGGGAGGCTGGGAAGACTGAAGATGTTGGGACTGACGGTGATGTTGATGATACACTGAATAAGAGTCTGGTTACTTGTTACTGAACCCTGAACAGTAGGGATACTTATGTCAAAGGTGTTCAGTGGGGTTGAGGTCAGAGTCAGGGCTCTGTGCAGGACACTGCAGTTCTTCCACTTCAGCCTTCAAATACCATGTCTACATGAAAGTGGCTTTGTGCAGAGGGGCAGTGTCCTGCTGGAACACGATTTGGGCCTCTTAGTTCAAGTAAAGGTAAATTGTAATGCTTCAGCACACAGAGACATTCTACACAACTGTATGCTTCAGACTTTGTGGAAACAGTGGGGTTAAGAAACACATGGTTGTGATGGTCAGGGCTTAAGTTTTTATGAAATTATGTTGTTTTTGATTGGGTTTTTCAAGAGTGAAGTTGTAATATAAGCTACAATCGAATGTGAATAAGTAGGACATGTCTGTAAAAACTCACCATTGGTGGTTCCATTCATGATGATGACTTGGTACATGGTGTCAACAGCTTTGGTGCTGATGTTGAAGCTGGTGCTGGTGTTGAAGATACACTGAATAAGAGTCTGATTTTGAGCTACTACACCTTGGAAATTGTGTACAGTTGTCTGAGTAAAGAGAAAGAAAAAGAAATCGTGATCATTCTCATCTCTTGATCTCTGTTATTAATTTAGATACTGGGTTGTTAATATATTTATTAGTCTCACCACATTAGCAGAGGTCAGATTTGTGTTGTTTTGAGTAGCAGTTTGGAAGAAGAAGCTGTTGCTGTTATTGCCACAGACAAACACAAAGGTAGAGTTCTGAAAATAAAACGGGGAAAAAATGAAGATAGTTATTCAGTGATCCATCTTTCAAAAGTGTAAATGTGTATATGGCTTGTAGAGCCAGGAATATTTACTTGCTATTTTTAAACAAGACTCATGGTATAGAAATGAACATAGTAGTATACTTTCTGATAAAACAGGCACCTGTTGAGAATAAAATCGCCATAGCTTATATATATTTATGTTGTAAATATATTTCGAAAATATATAATACTTTTTTCCCTTCTGCCAAAGTATACACAAAGTGAAGTTTAAAGTGGCTGTTACCAAAGCCAAAACCCCCCAGAAATAGGTAAATGCATACTGTAAGTGATGTATAGATGTAGTGAGGGAGAGAAAAATAGAACAGGTGTAGTTAGATTATAATATAATTAGATTATCTGGGGTTGTTCATCATATTATGAATAGTGAGCGAAAACTGTAATAACCTGCTGTGATTAGTAATAATTAACTACATTATTCAAGCTTAACCTGTTTAATGAGTCCCAGTGCCACGTATCCTGTCGTCGTACCGCTGAGTTCAAAGGAGAGCGTCTGGTTTTTCACTTGAACTGAGCTGAAAAAGCAGCTGGAGTTTCCTGCAGGATCGCAGTTAGACTCATTCGACACACACAGCTTAGTGCTGCCACAACCAGTACGAGTGATGTTGAGCTGAAGATTAAAAGAAAAAACAAACCAACATTAACTCATATTATCAGTGTGATTAACATGACTAACATGACTGTGAGTAATAAAGTTCAGTACCAACACTGTGGGTGAAACATTGCTCTTGGGATCTGCCAGGTCTAACGTTCCGTTGGAGTTAAACACTGTAGTTGGAATTCCCAGACTTGTTCCTGTGGGATTGGAACCGAAAATCTTTACTGAACCTTGATGCTGGTTGCATCCCTGCCACCATCTCATCATCACATTACTTGAACGAAACTTGCAAGATGAGCAAAGAATTGAGTGAAAATGCAGATAGTGAAAATGCAGTTTACTAAGAAGGTCCTGACACCTGCTATCCATGGTGTGTGTATGTGTGTGTATTATTTACATGAAAGCACCCTTATTCTCGCTTATTATTTACTTAATAAACCTAGCGAATGTTTCAGTAATCACTGCTGAACTAAATACAAATGTGTTCTGTTTTCATTGCGAATAAGTAAGATGTAGCGATGAACTCTCACCATTGAAGGATCCGTTCATGACGGTGACGTTGTATGAGGTGCTTGCACTTCTGAGGACTGAGAAATTCAGACTGGTGCTGGTGTTGAAGATACACTGAACACGATTCGGGTTTTGTGATACAACACCTTGAAAGCTGTATGTAGTGTTCTGAAAAACAAGAGTAACTCATGTGAATGCAAGCATTTTATCTCTCATTTTATACACTATGAGGTTAAGAGTTTTGAGTCTTACCAAACTAACAGGGATCAGAGTTGAGCTGTTTGTAGTAGTCGTTTGGAAGGAGAAATAACCGTTGTTGCTACCGCAGACAAATACAATAGTAGAAACCTTAAAAAAAATGACATAATTAAACGTCTGTTGGTGGACATTTTTAGTAAAAACACTGCTTTAACAAAAAGAATAAAATTAGTAATGTATGTATATAAAATTTAAACTGGAACTAGTTGCTGTTTCTTAAATGATGAATGGAGAAAAAAGTCTACCACTAAAATCCCACAAGAAGTTAGCTATGACAATATAAAATGATAAAAACAGTATAAATGTTGATGTAAAGTTTAGTTACTGTAAGTTAAAGCTGGAAAAAAACAGTGGAACAAAACAAAGGACTATTATTTTTACATGAATATCTATGTTCATTGTTTACCTGATTAGCGAGTCCCAGTGCCACGTATCCTGTCGTCGTACCGCTGAGTTCAAAGGAGAGCGTCTGGTTTTTCACTTGAACTGAGCTGAAAAAGCAGCTGGAGTTTCCTGCAGGATCGCAGTTAGACTCATTCGACACACACAGCTTAGTGCTGCCACAACCAGTACGAGTGATGTTGAGCTGAAGATTAAAAGAAAAAACAAACCAACATTAACTCATATTATCAGTGTGATTAACATGACTAACATGACTGTGAGTAATAAAGTTCAGTACCAACACTGTGGGTGAAACATTGCTCTTGGGATCTGCCAGGTCTAACGTTCCGTTGGAGTTAAACACTGTAGTTGGAATTCCCAGACTTGTTCCTGTGGGATTGGAACAGAGAATCGTTGAATGAACCTCGATGCTAGATGAATTCCTGCCACCATTTTATTATCGTGTTACTTTATTAAGTGAAATTAGTTTCATGCATTTGATGGAAAAATTGAGCCAAAGAGCATATAGAATGTAACAGCATTATTTACCAACAAGGAATTGACACATGATGCAGTTTTTAAAAATTGGAGCATTTTCTATCAGTTTTATTTTGATTATTCTCAAATCTAACTCACTATTTGACCTCAAACTCGAGAGAAAATGAATGGACTCTGGTTTTTACTTCCTGCACTTGGGTCACTTCAGTCATGCTGTGTGTTCTGTGTTCCAGCTGTTTTTTTGTAGATGTAAAGCTTTGTAGAGTTACTAAACCCAACAGTGGGGTGCAGCTAAGCCAAAGGGCAGAGCGATAGCCCCATGATACAAGTAATATAAGGATACAAGTATGAAAGCTCACCATTTGTGCTTCCATTAAGGATGGAGAGATTGACAGGCAGCTGAACATTTGCTGGGAGGCTGGGAAGACCGAGGATGTTGGGACTGACGGTGATGTTGATGATACACTGAATAAGAGTCTGGTTACTTGTTACTGAACCCTGAACAGTAGGGATATTTATGATAGACTATGACGAGGGACAGAGAGGGACAGAGATTGGATTAGGGTTAGAGATCTCTATCAGAAATTGCAAATATAAATGCTGTATAAATAGTTAACATTAAGAGTTTATTATTATTAATACATTTATTGGTTGGAGCAGCTGCATTTTGTATGAAACTTGAATGACGTCTCATCGATTTGTTAATTATTGCAATATATCTGATATTTATGTGTCAGTCTTCACATACAATAATCCAGTAAACCTCTATGTCAGTATCATACCACGTTAGCAGGATTCAGCACTGAGCCGTTTTGAGTAGCTGTTTCAAAGAAGACATTGGTGTTATTGTTGCCACAGACGAACACAATAGTCCCCTAAAAAGAACAGTTATTAAAATCAGAAAAATCAAAACCAGGAAGTAAAATCCATCCATTTTTTTAAATTCATAACTTTTTTAACTATACTGATCTCTAAATGTCTCATTTACCAATTCCTTTACTGTTAATTTTATCCAAATAAGATGGAGGTATTAGTAGCAGTTTCCCTCTGCCAGCTATTAAAGATGGTCTACCAGTTTGACCAGTTCCGTGTGTGTTTTGGCAGTTGAATTTTTTAGCAGGCAGCACAAACCTCAGGTGGCAACAATAGAAACACTCAGACGCAAGTAGACACATAGACAGTCTGAGCCTGATAAAATGGATTTTCCTGTAATGGACTAACCAATTTACAAGACCAAACAAAGATAATCAAGTAATAATAATAATAATTATTATTATTATAACAATTCTTACCTAATTAGAACCTACGCCATAGCAAGGTCCATCTTACTAATGTAAATACTGTGAATTGTGTAAGGATTTTAATTACATTATACTGCACATGCTGTAAAAGACACACTTTATAAGTACACTACTTACAATTTGGCTTAATGGGCTGACAGTGGGTGTGAGTCCCAGTGCCACGTATCCTGAAGTCGTCCCGGACATTTCCACAGTCAACGTGCCATTATTGTACTGAGTAGAGGCGAAAAAACAGCTAGAGTTTCCTGTAGGATTGCAATTAGCCACACTGGACACACACAGTTTAGTGATGCCACAAGCAGTGTTAGTGATGTTGGCCTGCAGATCATAAGGAAGAAAATGAAGCATCATTAACCCTCCTGTTCTCTGTATGGAGTGACCCATTTCATAACATTTAAAAGCAAGTCAAGATTCAAGGTATATTGAATTTTTTAAAATGTAAGTTGCACAATATGACCTGAGAAATTTTCTTACATTGAGTGGTGTCACTGGCAGCAGCTGGGCTTCAGTGAAATGACAAACAGTGCAGACAAATGCAACCACCACAATCAGTCTGGTCTTCATGTCTGAGAACAAAAACATGCAGTGATGATTTTAGCACAGGTTTATACAAATATTTATATAGTCATAATACAGTTTATAAAGTCAATCAATTTAGTAATAATTAGTAAAGAAAATACTATATTTAAGTATTGATGCATAAAAGTAAAAGCAAATGTGCTTTTTGTTTTGTTTTAAGATTAAGTTACCTGTAAGGATATGACGGATGATTTTGTATGCTGTGAATAAGGTGGGTTGAAGTATGTGTTAAAACTATTGTGGGCACTTCATTTTAAACTCTGAGGGTGTGTCATATGCAGATGGTTGACATAAAAAAATCAATGCTGAATTTCAGGTTTATTATTGGTGTACATTTGCAGGCATTAACCACAGGCATTCCAGATAAATTCAATCTGGTGCCCACGTATCGTGAAGTCATTGTTCTCTATGAATTTATACACAGAAAAAGCAATTAACCAAGAATGTAATTATCTTTAAGAATGTTTGTCATGGGCATTGTACTAGTTTGTGTCCTAAAGACAGTTTCCATTTTGTACACTGAACATTTTATTTTTATTTCATCCATATTTATATAATGCAGTACATTGTGAAATGAAACATTTCTCTAAGACCAAAGTGCTAACTAAAACATCACAGAGCTACAGAAGAAATATAGTAAAAAAAGTTCAAGATTAATATTAAACTTAAATTTATTTGTATTTATCCCTAATAAGTAAGTCTGAGGTGACTGTGGCAATGGAAAACTCTCTTTGTTGGTATGAGGAAGAAACCTTGAGAGGAACCAGACTCAAAACGCAACCCATCCTCATTTGGGTGACACCAGACATGATGGAGATACAGCATATGTAGAATGTTATATTGTGTATTGATTAGAAGGTTGTCCTCAACGACCACATGGGCTTGGCATCTTCTCTTTGAATGGACCAAATCTTCATGAAGCGAAATATTTATATCTCTGGATGCCTCAGGATCCTGGCAAGGATGGTGTAAGAAACTACAGACTGCCCCAACCCAGATTCCACTCCACAGTGCACATCTGAAAGAGCTCACTCCCAAAAAGGCTTACATATCATATAGAAATATGTTTAATTCAATTCAGTTTATCTGTATGGTATTTTTACATTGGCTTAAAGCAGCCTTACCAAACATTTAGAACACTTAACCCAATCAATTATTAGTATGAGAGCGGCAGCAAGACATCAAGGACCATCACTGAACAAAGGGTATACGTGACCATGTTCACAGAAGTCGGCTGGTCCAGACATAATTTCTGGCAGAGTGCTCAGGGAACGCGCAGAGCAGCTATTGGATGTCTTCACTGACGTCTTCAACATTTCCCTGAGCAGTGCTGTCGTCCCAACATCCTTCAAGACCACCATTGTCCCTGTGCCGAAGAAGTCTATAGTGTCCTCTCTCAATGACTACCGTCCTGTCACACTAACACCCATGGCAATGAAGTGCTTTGAGAAGCTCATCGTGAGGCACATCAAGACCCTGCTGCCACCTTCACGGGACCCCCTGCAGTTTGTCTATCATCCAAACTGCTCCATGAACGATGCTATTGCCACGTCCCCTAAGAATACGCTGTGACCATGGAGCATGGAGAACATAGGGGTTGTCCAGTATATGCTGGAGAGAAGGGGGTTAAATAGATGCAGTTTCATTGCTGGACACAGTTTCCACAAACAGAGGATAGAATGGTTGTGGGCAGAGTATCATTCCCCTTCAGTAACATATTTACCTTCATGGAAAATGAGAGCATATTGGACTCCACAATTGATCTTCATCTCTTTTGTCTCCACTACATCTACTTGCCAACTGTCCAAAGGGTGGCCTCAGAGTTCTGAAATTAATGGAACAACCACAGATTATCTACACAGGGAAGACAAACCCCTCTCCAACTGTGGCAGAGAGGGGTTCTTAACAGTGCTGGTGCAAATGAAATATTAGGATTTAATGAAGACATGCCTCTACAGTAACAGACTGAAAACAACATTGTTGTTCCAGTAAATGACTTTAATGTTTTGAACAAGATGTTAAAGTAATTCCTTTAAATAATTAAGTTTTGAACAGGACCCACTGAGTGATGATGGTAACCATGGCATTATTTTTAGGCATGGTGAATTTTATTAGTGAACGGTAACAAAGCTGATCAGTGGACAATTCAGAATTATAATTAAACATTGTAACTACTGTTACACCCTTTACATAGGCATGTACATGGGAACATCTGAGCCTGACTGGTGTTCCTGTCAATAGGCAAAATTCTAAGTTACACCAGTTACATGTTACTGAAATTACCTCATTTGTTTAACAATGTCATTATTACACAGTTACTAATGTGTGACTCTCAAGGCTGGCCATTATAGCCTGGTTTATTTCCTCATCATCAGAAGAAAGATCCGATTGAAAAGTAGATAGCATAGTCATCATTGCTGGTGAATTGAATCTGGTTCAATGTGTCATCCAAATCAATGACAGTGGATGCTTGCTGTGAAGCAGTGGGCTGGCTTACTCTGTTCATGGTGTCACTGGACGCCTGCTGTGATGCAGTTGGCTGGTTCACTCTGGTCACGGTGTTACTGGATTGGTTCCCTCTAGTCATGGTGTCACTGGATTTTTTCCTATGATGCACTGGATTGGCTTGCTCTTCCCTTCTGAAGAGGGGATAACAACAGTTGGTTTGATGCAACTAGTTTTCCCCTGGTGCTTGTAGTCATATAGTCACTGGTGTGATTGTCAGTGGTGGCTGTGACTGGATGTTGTAGTGTCAACCTCAACACAGCGGTCTTCTGAATCATTTTTTGTTTCACATACACTGTTAGTCTCACCTACATATCAGTAATTACTAGTTTACTAGATAGATAGATAGATAGATAGATAGATAGATAGATAGATAGACACAACTTTATTGTAATTGCAAAGTACAGGCTCATAGCCACAAAATGCTGTTGTATGTGTATTTTCTTATCCTCTTCTGAGTAAACCATCATGTAAGATTATAAGGTGTGTATTGGAATATAGTTTTTGTTGGAGAATGACATAGTGTGTGCAAGAGAGTATGGATGTGCAGGTAAGAGGGCATAGTAGTGTCTGTGTGTGTGTGAGAGTATAGTTGTATGTGTGCAGGAGTTTAGTAGTGTGTGAGAGAGTATAGTTTGTGTAAAAGGGTTTGAGAGTGTGTGTGTGTGTGTGTGTATGAGTATGAGTGTGCAGGTAAGAGGGTATAGTAGTGTGTGTGTGTGGGAGTATAGTTGTATGTGTGCAAGGGTATGGTAGTGTGTTTGTGAGAATATAGTTGTATGTGTGGAAGAATATAGTTGTATGTGTGCAAGGTTTTTACAGAATGCATATGCGAAAGTATGTATTATGACCTAAATGGTCTCTCATACGAACCACATCAAATTCACAGACGAGACAAGCATGGTGGGTTTCATCAGCAAGAATGACGAGTCAACATACAGAGAGGAGGTGCAACAGCTAACAGCCTGGTGTAAAGCCAACATCCTGTCTCTGAACGTTGACAAAACTAAAGAGATATTTGTTCACTTTAGGAGACCACAGGGCCACCACTCTCTGCTGAACATCGACGGATCCTCCATGAAGATCGTCTAGAGCACCAAATTGCTTGATGATCAACTGGTGGAGAACCTTACCTGGTCACTCAACACCAGCTCCATCACCAAGAAAGCCCGACAGCGTTTTTATTTCTTTCAAAGTCTGAGGAAAGCCCATCTCCTTCCCCCTGTCCTGACCACATTTTACAGAGGGACCATTGAGAGCATCCTGAGCAGCATCACTGCCTGGTTTGGGAATTGCACCATCTTGGATAGCAAGACCTTGCAGCGGATAGTGAGGACAGCTGAGAAGTGTCGGGGAAGGTGAGATGGGACCCAAATGCAGATGCAGACAGAAAACACAGTTCAGAGTCTTTAATGAGTGCACGCCAAAGCAGTCAGTGAGAGCAAACAGACATTGAGTTGGAGCACAGGCACAGAAACAGACACAGTTCCGAAAATACAGAACAGGAACCAATAAGTCCATAAGCAAAGTTCAAACACCAAAAATAACTTTCAACAGAAAGTCTCACAACAGGAATATCCAAAAGGGCAACAAATAAAATGTCGAGGATAGTCCTCAATTCAGAAACCGGCAAACAGAGCAATGAGGGCAAAGCAGAAATCCAAGTCAAATAGCAGTCCAATAATCCAGTAACCGGCAAGCAGAGCAATGAAGAAACAGCAGAAATCCAAGTCAGAGAACAGTCCAGTAATCCAGTAACACAAGTAACAGGGCTGAGGAGAACAGGCAAACTTCAAATGGGAAAACAGGCTATGGTCTTAACAGGTGAGACAAACACACAGAAAGGCGGGATAGCTTTCAGGGACACATGGTAACTGAAGAGACCATCTGCCGAAGACACAGAGGTTGTGGCCACACGGTACAAAATGGTGGCAGACCGGGAAGTGCTTTGCAAAACTGGAAGCGCATCTGGAAGGGAGTCGTGTTGCCGCCGTCACGGAAGGCTTTGCCTCTCTGATGGCTTGGGACAGTTTGGCCCTTGCTATTCTTAAGGCCGTCTTGTCCTCTGCTTTTGAAGCGGCACCTTTGGGTCATACAGGGCTTCTGAATGGAGCATGTGGTGATGGTTTTGTAGACCATAATCGATGCACTTATTGATGTAACTGGTCACTGAGAACGGGCTCTCCTCCAAGTTGGTGGAATCTGTGTTGGTTGCAGCCTCCCTGAACATGTTCCAGACAATGTGCTCAAAACTGTCCTGAAGGGCAGAAATGGCTCCTGCTGGCCAGGTTTTCACCTGCTTCAGAGCCAATTTAGAGCGATCTGTATGCTAGAATGCGCATAACAGAGATGTGGTCTGAGTAGCTGAGGTGGGGGCGGGGCTCCACATGGTATGCGCCATGGATGTTTGTGTAAACAATATCCAGCGTGTCCACATGCTGATGGAATCTATGGAGGACTGATTTGAGATTTGCATGGTTGAAATGATAGTCTGTCGGGATGAGCATTCTGCAGGTCACTAATAACCTTGTAGAGTTCACAAAGTGCCTCCTTAGCATTAGTGCTGGGGGGAATGTGCACTCCAATAATGAAATCAGTGGTGAATTTCTGTGGTAAATAAAATGGTCTGCATCTAATAGTCACAAACTCCACTAGCGATGAGCAGTAACTGGAAACAAAAACAGTTCTGGACCATTCTGTGTTGATGAAAAACACACAAGCCACCACTGCCTTACCACACAGAGCTGCATGTCTGTAGGCACAAAACCAGGTGAGTCCATGTAGCTAAACATCTCCATGAAAACAAAGAAGCATTAGTCTCTAAACTCTCATCATGCGGTCCTCTGAAGTCAGATGTAGTTCAGTTTATTGTCCAGGGAGCATACATTGGAAAGTAAGATGGATGGGAGAGCCGGATGGCTAGGGTTTGTTTTTAGCCTAGCACAGACAGCCGCCCTCTTGACGTGCCTCCACTTTCTTCCGCACCGCTTCAGAAGTCCCCTCTCCCACCCACCAGCAGAGGACTGGAGACCAGGTCTTCACAGCCAGCCAAGATTGTGCAGCTTCTCCAGCACATCATCATGCAGGTCGGCTGTTGGATGATTTGTGTACTGTATTAGTGTCTGGAGGTCGTATAGATGAACACCGCTTCCTCTGGTGTCCATGTGCTATGAAAAGCCAGGCAAAAAAATGTGAATAGCACCATTTTATATCTGGAGTAGCTGTTGCATGCTATTGCTGCATTGACATCTTGGATGTACAGGAAGTAGCGTTGACCAAACAAAGGTCAGGTTTTATGATAAATGTCGAATTTATTAAAAAAGTTTTTAAAAAAAGGTTTAGTGTTCTGCTTGTCCACTGTGTACAGATGTTTTTTGTTTTTTTTTTAAATTAAAAATCAGTCAAGAGACATGATCAGAATTGTATTTCTTTAAAACAATAAAAATGACCAAAAGCATTCTTGTATTTCTGTTTTATTTTTCTTATTGTTTCATTGTTTATTATCATTTAAAAATGTTTTTTCCACTAATGTTCATCTTCTTCTTCTTCTTTGGGCTTTTCCCTTCAGGGGTCTCCACAGCGAATCATCTCTCTCCACCAATCCCTATCTTCTGCATCCTCAACCCTTGCACCCACTAGCTTCATATCCTCATTAATTCCATCCATATAACTCCTCTTTGGCCTTCCTCTTTGCCTCCTGCCTGGCAGCTCCATGTCCAACATTCTCCTACCAATATACTCACTCTCCCTCCTCTGAACATGTCCAAACCATCTTAATCTGGCCTCCCTAACTTTGTCCCCAAAACGTCCAACATGAGCTGTCCCTCTGATGTACTCGTTCCTAATCCTGTCCAACCTTGTCACTCCCAAAGAGAACCTCAACATCTTCAGCTCTGCTACCTCTAGCTCTGACTCCTGTCTCTTCCTCAGTGACACTGTCTCTAAACCATACAGCATGGCCGCTCTCACCACTGTCCTGTACACCTTCCCCTTGATTCTCGCTGATATTTTCCGATCACACAGAACTCCCCACACCTTTCTCCACCCATTCCAACCTGCCTGCACTCGCTTCTTTACCTCTTTCCCACTCTCTCCATTACTCTGGACTGTTGACCCCAAGTACTTAAACTCCTGTACCTTCTTCACCTCTTCACCCTGTAACCTTACTGTTCCACTTCCCTCCCTTTCATTCACACACATGTACTCAGTCTTACTACCACTGACTTTCATTCCTCTTCTCTCCAGCACAAACCTCCACCTCTCCAGGTTTTCCTCCACCTGCTCCCTGCTCTCACTACAAATCACAATGTCATCTGCAAACATCATTGTCCAAGGAGACTCCTGTCTGACCTCCTCTGACAACTGGTCCATCACTATAGCAAACAGGAAGGGGCTCAGAGCCGATCCCTGATGCAGTCCCACCTCCACATTGAACTCCTCTGTCTGACCTACAGCACACCTCACCACTGTCCTGCTCCTCTCATACATGTCCTGCACCACTCTGACATACTTCTCTGCTACTCCTGACTTCCTCATACAGTACCACAGCTCTTCTCTTGGCACCCTGTCATACGCTTTCTCCAAGTCTACAAACACACAGTGCAACTCCCTCTGACCATCCCTATACTTCTCCACCAAAATTCTCAGAGCAAAAATTGCATCCGTTGTGCTCTTTCTGGGCATGAAGCCATACTGCTGCTCACAAATTTCCACTACCTTCCTTAACCTAGCTTCCACTACTCTTTCCCATAGCTTCATTGTATGGCTCATCAACTTTATCCCCCTATAGTTACTGCAACTCTGCACGTCACCCTTATTCTTAAAGATCGGCACTAACACACTTCTTCTCCATTCCTCAGGCATCCTCTCACTCTCTAAAACCCTGTTGAACAAACTAGTTAAAAATTCCACTGCTGCCTCTCCCAGACACTTCCAGACCTCCACCGGGATGTCGTCAGGACCAACTGCCTTCCCACTTTTCATCCTCTTCAAAGCCTTCCTGACTTCATCCTTTCTAATCTTATCTACTTTCTGTTCCACAGAGTTCACCCCTTCTACTCTTTTTTCCCTCTCATTTTCCTCATTCATCAGCTCCTCAAAGTACTCCTTCCATCTCCTCTGTACACTCTCCTCACTTGTGAGCACCCTTCCATCTCTATCCTTAATAACTCTAACTTGCTGCACATCCTTCCCATCTCCATCCCTCTGCCTAGCTAACCTGTACAAGTCCTTCTCTCCTTCTCTAGTGTCTAACCTAGTGTACAACTCGTCATATGCCTTCTGCTTGGCCTTAGACACCTCCCTCTTCACTCTGCGCTGTAACTCCTTGTATTCCTGTCTATTCTCTTCAGTCCTGTCCATGTCCCACTTCTTCTTGGCTAACCTCTTCCTCTGGACACTATCCTGAACTTCCTCATTCCACCACCAAGTCTCCTTATCTTCTTTCCTCCTTCCAGATGACACACCCAGCATCTTTCTCCCTGTCTCCCTGATCACTTCTGCTGTAGTTTCCCAGTCATCTGGCAGCACTACCTGACCACCCAGAGCCTGCCTCAACTTCTGTCTAAATTCCTCACAACATTCCTCCTTTTTCAGCTTCCACCACTTGGTTTTCTTCTCTATCTTTGACCTCTTCGTCTTACAGACCATCAAAGTCATCCTACACACCACCATCCTATGCTGTCTGGCTACACTCTCTCCCACTACCACTTTACAGTCACTAATCTCTTTCAGATTGCCTCTTCTACATAGGATGTAGTCTACCTGTGTTCTCCTACCTCCACTCTTGTAAGTTGAATCCTGCTCCTATACTACGAGCCTTGCTACCCTTCCACCTGGTCTCCTGTACACACAGTATATCCACCTTCCTTCTCTCCATCATATCAGCCAGCTCTCTACCTTTCCCTGTCATAGTACCAACATTCAGAGTTCCTATTCTCAGTCCTACACTCTTACCTTTCCTCTTCTCTCTCTGTCTGCGTACTCTCCTCCCTCCTCTACTTCTTCCACCAACAGTAGCCCAATTTGTATGAAATTTGTACTGATGACTCGGATGATGAAATTTGGCAATGTTTTACGCCGGATGCCCTTCCTGATGCAACCCTCTCTATTTATCTGAGCTTGGGACCGGCACAGAAGTCACTGGACTGTGACCCCCATGGCTAGATTCCACAAATGTTCATCTAATTAATATTATTGTTTTTTATAAAACAGACGGAAATGTTCTGAAAAGAACAGCAACAATATTGATAATTGATAACACAATTATCACTAGAAGGTTTTTAAACTTTAAGAAAGATTTAAAGAATCTTTTTTTTTTTTTTTTTTTTTTTTTTTTTTTTTTTTTTTAGAAAAGCCACCTGAACTTCCCATCAGTAAGGAGTCACATGTCCTTTCGAGATTATATTTAAGAGGTTGGACGTCGCATTAAGCTCTGTTGAATTAATAATGAGGAAATGGAAGCTGCATCACACCACCCAAGCACTATCAACCTGAGATGATAAGCTACAAATAAGAATTGAAATAGTGCTCCAACTACTTGTGTGCATTCAAGTCACTATTTGTAGAACTATATTTGTGTTTAGATATAAAAAAAAAAGTCTCTAAACCACTGAGGAAAACTAATATACAGCGAGTGTACCTTGAACAAGACTGAAACAATGAGCTCTAAATACCTTTTCATGGTTTTCACATTATTGTTACAAACGATTCATTTGTAACTTGTGATATTTACATGATGTCATGCCTATTTGAGGTCACTGGTATGAATTCAGAGCATAGCATTTTAAAATGAATGATCACATAATCACGTAAAATTCCTGAGTTTCTGTGAGGGGAAGGAAGGATATAAAGAAATAACTTTCATGTGACTAAATGAGCAAGACAATTGGAACATTTAAATGCTCATAAGACGTTATGATGAATACAATCTAAAGTGAAAGAAAGCAGAGACAATGAAACCCAGTACTGCAGTTTGTATGGAATGTTTTCCTGTATGAACCACATTTTATTGTAATGAGGACCACAATCTCTTCACACGTCAGTTGTTTCCTGAAATGTTTTTTTTCATTTTTCCAACACACCAGGGTGGCATGTTATAAACTCAAGAAAATGATCATGTGAGAGGTTTTGTGGTGCATAAAAGGAAGTTGACTTGAATTCAAATGAGTGATAGTATTTAGCTTTCACAGGATCTAGCTTTCATCAGCAGGCTGATTTCCAGCAAACAACACCTCTCCCAACCCCCCCAAGCTACAGATAAAGGTTCTTGTTCTCTGTGAACAACCAGCAGAAACCCTGCCAAAAAAGAACAAAATATAAACATAACACATGGATCAGTACCTTTAATAAACTGCTTCACTTTTATAAAATGACATTTAATAGATTAAAGGAAACTTGTTTTGCTGTAGATGTTGTAACAGGACCCATTACAGGCTCCATGTCTGGGGCTTTTTGGTACATGTTGGTGCATTTGAGCATTTTAGAAACTGTGTTTGGAGTGCCTTTCTGGTGAAAATCAGTAAACAGGTGGCAATGAAACTTACTTTCCTAATATTTTTATTCCTCTTTACATTTTCGCCATAGGATTGTGACAGTTCCAACACGCCCTATATGTTGTTGTTTTTCGTGACCATTTTTAACCGATTTTTTTGAAACAAAACATTTGAGCCTGACTCTACCAGCCTATTGATGTTGTCATCTTGGAAAACGTCATCTTTTAATGTTTGAAACACTTTACAGAAGTAAAACAAGCATTTGAGCTACAAACAGAATGCAGCCTGACACTAGAAAAACAAATCAAGTGCAATTTAAAGATGTGCTTTGTGTATGAAAGGGGGAAAAAATGGAAAAGTGAACTTTGCTGCCATCTAGAGATCCAAGCACTAGTGGCCACCAGTGCACCAGTACACTCCCAGCTGCTAATCTCGTCATGTTACCCACACTTGAACATCCCTGGTCCCACATAGATCTAGATTCTCTCACCAACCTCACGCCTTCCTCTGGTACCACCAGTGCTCTAGTAGTAATCGATTGTTTTCTGTAGCTCTGCATTACCCTGTTGCCTCGGACTTTTTAAAACCTCAATTTGGATTGGGGCTGTTTTTGTGTTTAGTGTTCCGTTACTTTCGAATGTTCTGTATCTTGTCATATTTGGCACTCTGGTTTTAAATTTAGGTTTTTTGTATTCCTGTTAGTTGTTGTTAGCTTGGTCGTCTTTATCTTTTGCTGTCTCTGTGTTGCTTCCTGCCTTGATTATTAAACACTCCTGTGTTTGCATCCAGGAGGGTTGAGTTCTTGTGTTTGACACTATAGTGACAGCTCATTCACAGGGACATATGTAATGTAACTTTAGCTCAATGCCAGTCAAAAAAATGGGGGGGTTGCGTCCGGCATTACACCTGTTCCAAATCAAATATGCAGACCAGATGATCTGCTGAGGCGACCCCGAATAACCGAAAGAACAACAACAGCAATTGAAAGAACCTCATTTACTGCAGTAGTATTGTTCATTTAGGTTTGAAGAAGTGAAACATTTTTCATTGTTTAGAAACATTGATTCAGAAGCAATTAAACTTATTAGTACATTTTAATTTTTGATTATATTGCTTTATTGTAAAAGTGGAATATAAATGTCTATGGCAGTATCTATTAACATCTCTTATTTAAACTAAAAAACGCTACGTTTACAAATAAGAATGTAAGCAAATTAAATATTTGTAAAAGTCACACAGACATTTTTTCATGTTCAGCCAATTAAGGATGGCTTCATATGTTTTCACCCACTAATCATCACTAACATTTTAACGCCTGAACATAGACCCTGAGAATAGTGGTAAAATGAACAAGGCAGGTTTTTATAGGACGCAGAGAGTCAGGCCACTGAGCAGCACAGCCAACACTGAGAGAGAGAGAGAGAGAATTTACTGTACAAGATTTATATAAAATATAAGATAAAGTCTATATTTTTTGGGTTATTATTGTTTGTTTACAATTTATGAATCAACGCATCTGTAAAAACCTGGTGAAATGTGTGTTTACCGTGAGCCCAGAGGCTGACGATCGAGGTGCTGCCGCTCTGGAGGTTTACTGGTACTCCAGAGTCGTACAGGATATTTGCAGCTCCCAGTTGTTTTCCTGTGGAATTGAAGTGGAGAAATTCATGCTACCATCTTAAGACAAAATTTTAATATATGTCCTTAAGAAAATTGGCTGATTTGAAAACGTTAGACAGCTTTCACAATTTGCATTTTAGAGGAGGATTTGCTTTTGCAAACCAAAAAAAAAAAAAATGCAACCTCAAAATAAGATGTAACAGTGAAAACTCACCATTGGTGGTTCCGTTCATGAGGGTGATGCTGTAAAAGATGCCAGAACTTCTGAGGCTGGTGATATTCAAACTCGTGCTGGTGTTGAAGATACACTGAACAAGACTCGGGGTTTCTGATACAACACCTGTGATGTTGTATACAGCGCTCTTGAGAAACGAGAAAAAATGTATGTGAATTCCAGCCTTTTATCGTTCATTTTACACAGGACTGTAACTTCATCGTTAAGGACTGTGTAACTTAATAGTGTTGAGTCTTACCACGTTAACAGGGAGCAAAGTTGTGCCCATTATAGTAGCCGTTTCAAAGAAGAAATTCGTGCTCAAACTGTCGTTATTGTTACCACAGACAAATACAATAGTAGATCCCTAAAAAAATAAAACAATAATTAATTCACATGATCATTTTTTTTTTATAAAGGTGTCGGCAACATTTTTTTTTGTTGTTGCTTATACTAAAATTGGCTACTGATCCCCAGGGTGACACCTGGATCCAAAATTTTGTGATGCCCTGCATTTCTGATGTGTGTGCCAGATTTTGTGCAATGTCAAACACCTCAAAATGGCATGCATAAATAAATAAATAAACAACAGGCTCTAAATTGCAATAAAAAAAAAATACAATTACATTAAATAAAGATCCAAACTACATTGTGAACTCCTTACCTGCTTACTGAGTCCCAGTGCCACGTATCCTGTCGTCGTACCGCTGAGTTCAATGGAGAGCGTCTGGTTTTTCACTTGAACTGAGCTGAAAAAGCAGCTGGAGTTTCCTGTAAGATTGCACGTTGTCGCACTCGACACACACAGCTTAGTGCTGCCACAACCAGTACGAGTGATGTTGAGCTGAAGAGTAAAAGAAAAAACTAACCAACATTAACTCATATTATCAGTGTGATTAACATTGGAGTTAAGGAAAGGAACCTTGAAGGACAGATGGTAGTGGACTTTGCTAAGAGGATGGACATGGGTGTGGTTAACACTTATTTTCAGAAGAGGGAGGAGCATAGAGTGACTTACAAGAGTGGAGGTAGGAGAACACAGGTAGACTACATCCTATGTAGAAGAGGCAATCTGAAAGAGATTAGTGACTATAAAGTGGTAGTGGGAGAGAGTGTAGCCAGACAGCATAGGATGGTGGTGTGTAGGATGACTCTGATGGTCTGTAAGAAGAAGAGGTCAGAGATAGAGATAGAGAAGAAAACCAAGTGGTGGAAGCTGAAAAAGGAGGAATGTTGTGAGGAATTTAGACAGAAGTTGAGGCAGGCTCTGGGTGGTCAGGTAGTGCTGCCAGATGACTGGGAAACTACAGCAGAAGTGATCAGGGAGACAGGGAGAAAGGTGCTGGGTGTGTCATCTGGAAGGAGGAAAGAAGATAAGGAGACTTGGTGGTGGAATGAGGAAGTTCAGGATAGTATCCAGAGGAAGAGGTTAGCCAAGAAGAAGTGGGACATGGACAGGACTGAAGAGAATAGACAGGAATACAAGGAGTTACAGCGCAGAGTGAAGAGGGAGGTGTCTAAGGCCAAGCAGAAGGCATATGACGAGTTGTACACTAGGTTAGACACTAGAGAAGGAGAGAAGGACTTGTACAGGTTAGCTAGGCAGAGGGATGGAGATGGGAAGGATGTGCAGCAAGTTAGAGTTATTAAGGATAGAGATGGAAGGGTGCTCACAAGTGAGGAGAGTGTACAGAGGAGATGGAAGGAATACTTTGAGGAGCTGATGAATGAGGAAAATGAGAGGGAAAAAAGAGTAGAAGGGGTGAACTCTGTGGAACAGGAAGTAGATAAGATTAGAAAGGATGAAGTCAGGAAGGCTTTGAAGAGGATGAAAAGTGGAAAGGCAGTTGGTCCTGACGACATCCCGGTGGAGGTCTGGAAGTGTCTGGGAGAGGCAGCAGGGGAAATTTTTTAAAGCTAGTTTGTTCAACAGGGTTTTAGAGAGTGAGAGGATGCCTGAGGAATGGAGAAGAAGTGTGTTAGTGCCGATCTTTAAGAATAAGGGTGACGTGCAGAGTTGCAGTAACTATAGGGGGATAAAGTTGATGAGCCATACAATGAAGCTATGGGAAAGAGTAGTGGAAGCTAGGTTAAGGAAGGTAGTGGAAATTTGTGAGCAGCAGTATGGCTTCATGCCCAGAAAGAGCACAACGGATGCCATTTTTGCTCTGAGGATTTTGATGGAGAAGTATAGGGATGGTCAGAGGGAGTTGCACTGTGTGTTTGTAGACTTGGAGAAAGCGTATGACAGGGTGCCAAGAGAAGAGCTGTGGTACTGTATGAGGAAGTCAGGAGTAGCAGAGAAGTATGTCAGAGTGGTGCAGGACATGTATGAGAGGAGCAGGACAGTGGTGAGGTGTGCTGTAGGTCAGACAGAGGAGTTCAATGTGGAGGTGGGACTGCATCAGGGATCGGCTCTGAGCCCCTTCCTGTTTGCTATAGTGATGGACCAGTTGTCAGAGGAGGTCAGACAGGAGTCTCCTTGGACAATGATGTTTGCAGATGACATTGTGATCTGTAGTGAGAGCAGGGAGCAGGTGGAGGAAAACCTGGAGAGGTGGAGGTTTGCGCTGGAGAGAAGAGGAATGAAAGTCAGTGGTAGTAAGACTGAGTACATGTGTGTGAATGAAAGGGAGGGAAGTGGAACAGTAAGGTTACAGGGTGAAGAGGTGAAGAAGGTACAGGAGTTTAAGTACTTGGGGTCAACAGTCCAGAGTAATGGAGAGTGTGGGAAAGAGGTAAAGAAGCGAGTGCAGGCAGGTTGGAATGGGTGGAGAAAGGTGTGGGGAGTTCTGTGTGAGAGGAAAATATCAGCGAGAATCAAGGGGAAGGTGTACAGGACAGTGGTGAGAGCGGCCATGCTGTATGGTTTAGAGACAGTGTCACTGAGGAAGAGACAGGAGTCAGAGCTCGAGGTAGCAGAGCTGAAGATGTTGAGGTTCTCTTTGGGAGTGACAAGATTGGACAGGATTAGGAACGAGTACATCAGAGGGACAGCTCATGTTGGACGTTTGGGGGACAAAGTTAGGGAGGCCAGATTAAGATGGTTTGGACATGTTCAGAGGAGGGAGAGTGAGTATATTGGTAGGAGAGTGTTGGACGTGGGGCTGCCGGGCAGGAGGCAAAGAGGAAGGCCAAAGAGGAGGTATATGGATGGAATTAATGAGGATATGAAGCTAGTGGGTGCAAGTGTTGAGGATGCAGAAGATAGGGATAGGTGGAGAGAGATGATTCGCTGTGGAGACCCCTGAAGGGAAAAGCCCAAAGAAGAAGAAGAAGAAGATCAGTGTGATTAACATGACTAACATGACTGTGAGTAATAAAGTTCAGTACCAACACTGTGGGTGAAACATTGCTCTTGGGATCTGCCAGGTCTAACGTTCCGTTGGAATTAAACACTGTAGTTGGAATTCCCAGACTTGTTCCTGTGGGATTGGAACCGAAAATCTTTACTGAACCTTGATGCTGGTTGCATCCCTGCCACCATCTCATCATCACATTACTTGAACGAAACTTGCAAGATGAGCAAAGAATTGAGTGAAAATGCATATAGTGAAAATGCAGTTTACTAAGAAGGTCCTGACACCTGCTATCCATGGTGTGTGTATGTGTGTGTATTATTTACATGAAAGCACCCTTATTCTCGCTTATTATTTACTTAATAAACCTAGCGAATGTTTCAGTAATCACTGCTGAACTAAATACAAATGTGTTCTGTTTTCATTGCGAATAAGTAAGATGTAGCGGTGAACTCTCACCATTGAAGGATCCGTTCATGACGGTGACGTTGTATGAGGTGCTTGCACTTCTGAGGACTGAGAAATTCAGACTGGTGCTGGTGTTGAAGATACACTGAACACGATTCGGGTTTTGTGATACAACACCTTGAAAGCTGTATGTAGTGTTCTGAAAAACAAGAGTAACTCATGTGAATGCAAGCATTTTATCTCTCATTTTATACACTATGAGGTTAAGAGTTTTGAGTCTTACCAAACTAACAGGGATCAGAGTTGAGCTGTTTGTAGTAGTCGTTTGGAAGGAGAAATAACCGTTGTTGCTACCGCAGACAAATACAATAGTAGAAACCTTAAAAAAAATGACATAATTAAACGTCTGTTGGTGGACATTTTTAGTAAAAACACTGCTTTAACAAAAAGAATAAAATTAGTAATGTATGTATATAAAATTTAAACTGGAACTAGTTGCTGTTTCTTAAATGATGAATGGAGAAAAAAGTCTACCACTAAAATCCCACAAGAAGTTAGCTATGACAATATAAAATGATAAAAACAGTATAAATGTTGATGTAAAGTTTAGTTACTGTAAGTTAAAGCTGGAAAAAAACAGTGGAACAAAACAAAGGACTATTATTTTTACATGAATATCTATGTTCATTGTTTACCTGATTAGCGAGTCCCAGTGCCACGTATCCTGTCGTCGTACCGCTGAGTTCAAAGAAGAACGTTTGGTTGTTTAATTGAACTGAGCTGAAAAAGCAGCTGGAGTTTCCTGCAGGATTGCAAAAAGACTCACTCGACACACACAGCTTAGTTTTGCCACACCCCAGACGAGTGATGTTGAACTGAAGATTAACAGAGAGACAATACGCCAATATTAACTGAGGTACGATCAGTATCGTTAACATAACTCAGCGAAACACAACATAGCTGTGTAGTTAAACAGGAGGGTCAGGAACAGTGATGCAAATTGTGAGAAATAAAGCTGAGTACCGCTGGAGCATTGCTCATGGGATTTGCCAGGTCTAATGTTCCGTCGGAATTAAACACTGTATTTGCAGTTCCCAGTTGTGTTCCTGTGGGATTGGAACAGAGAATCGTTGAATGAACCTCGATGCTAGATGAATTCCTGCCACCATTTTATTATCGTGTTACTTTATTAAGTGAAATTAGTTTCGTGCATTTGATGGAAAAATTGAGCCAAAGAGCATATAGAATGTAACAGCATTATTTACCAACAAGGAATTGACACATGATGCAGTTTTTAAAAATTGGAGCATTTTCTATCAGTTTTATTTTGATTATTCTCAAATCTAACTCACTATTTGACCTCAAACTCGAGAGAAAATGAATGGACTCTGGTTTTTACTTCCTGCACTTGGGTCACTTCAGTCATGCTGTGTGTTCTGTGTTCCAGCTGTTTTTTTGTAGATGTAAAGCTTTGTAGAGTTACTAAACCCAACAGTGGGGTGCAGCTAAGCCAAAGGGCAGAGCGATAGCCCCATGATACAAGTAATATAAGGATACAAGTATGAAAGCTCACCATTTGTGCTTCCATTAAGGATGGAGAGATTGACAGGCAGCTGAACATTTGCTGGGAGGCTGGGAAGACCGAAGATGTTGGGACTGACGGTGATGTTGATGATACACTGAATAAGAGTCTGGTTACTTGTTACTGAACCCTGAACAGTAGGGATAATTATGTCAAAGGTGTTCAGTGGGGTTGAGGTCAGAGTCAGGGCTCTGTGCAGGACACTGCAGTTCTTCCACTTCAGGCTTCAAATACCATGTCTACATGAAAGTGGCTTTGTGCAGAGGGGCAGTGTCCTGCTGGAACACGATTTGGGCCTCTTAGTTCAAGTAAAGGTAAATTGTAATGCTTCAGCACACAGAGACATTCTACACAACTGTGTGCTTCAGACTTTGTGGAAACAGTGGGGTTAAGAAACACATGGTTGTGATGGTCAGGGCTTAAGTTTTTATGAAATTGTTGTTTTTGATTGGGTTTTTCAAGAGTGAAGTTGTAATATAAGCTACAATCGAATGTGAATAAGTAGGACATGTCTGTAAAAACTCACCATTGGTGGTTCCATTCATGATGATGACTTGGTACATGGTGTCAACAGCTTTGGTGCTGATGTTGAAGCTGGTGCTGGTGTTGAAGATACACTGAATAAGAGTCTGATTTTGAGCTACTACACCTTGGAAATTGTGTACAGTTGTCTGAGTAAAGAGAAAGAAAAAGAAATCGTGATCATTCTCATCTCTTGATCGCTGTTATTAATTTAGATACTGGGTTGTTAATATATTTATTAGTCTCACCACATTAGCAGAGGTCAGATTTGTGTTGTTTTGAGTAGCAGTTTGGAAGAAGAAGCTGTTGCTGTTATTGCCACAGACAAACACAAAGGTAGAGTTCTGAAAATAAAACGGGGAAAAAATGAAGATAGTTATTCAGTGATCCATCTTTCAAAAGTGTAAATGTGTATATGGCTTGTAGAGCCAGGAATATTTACTTGCTATTTTTAAACAAGACTCATGGTATAGAAATGAACATAGTAGTATACTTTCTGATAAAACAGGCACCTGTTGAGAATAAAATCGCCATAGCTTATATATATTTATGTTGTAAATATATTTCGAAAATATATAATACTTTTTTCCCTTCTGCCAAAGTATACACAAAGTGAAGTTTAAAGTGGCTGTTACCAAAGCCAAAACCCCCCAGAAATAGGTAAATGCATACTGTAAGTGATGTATAGATGTAGTGAGGGAGAGAAAAATAGAACAGGTGTAGTTAGATTATAATATAATTAGATTATCTGGGGTTGTTCATCATATTGTGAATAGTGAGCGAAAACTGTAATAACCTGCTGTGATTAGTAATAATTAACTACATTATTCAAGCTTAACCTGTTTAATGAGTCCCAGTGCCACGTATCCTGTCGTCGTACCGCTGAGTTCAAAGGAGAGCGTCTGGTTTTTCACTTGAACTGAGCTGAAAAAGCAGCTGGAGTTTCCTGCAGGATCGCAGTTAGACTCATTCGACACACACAGCTTAGTGCTGCCACAACCAGTACGAGTGATGTTGAGCTGAAGATTAACAGAGAGACAACACGCCCATATTAACTGAGGTACGATCAGTATCGTTAACATAACTCAGCGAAACACAACATAGCTGTGTAGTTAAACAGGAGGGTCAGGAACGGTGATGCAAATTGTGAGTAATAAAGCTGAGTACCGCTGGAGCATTGCTCATGGGATTTGCCAGGTCTAATGTTCCGTCGGAATTAAACACTGTATTTGCAGTTCCCAGTTGTGTTCCTGTGGGATTGGAACAGAGAATCGTTGAATGAACCTCGTTGCTAGATGAATTCCTGCCACCATTTTATTATCGTGTTACGTTATTAAGTGAAATTAGTTTCATGCATTTGATGGAAAAATTGAGCCAAAGAGCATATAGAATGTAACAGCATTATTTACCAACAAGGAATTGACACATGATGCAGTTTTTAAAAATTGGAGCATTTTCTATCAGTTTTATTTTGATTATTCTCAAATCTAACTCACTATTTGACCTCAAACTCGAGAGAAAATGAATGGACTCTGGTTTTTACTTCCTGCACTTGGGTCACTTCAGTCATGCTGTGTGTTCTGTGTTCCAGCTGTTTTTTTGTAGATGTAAAGCTTTGTAGAGTTACTAAACCCAACAGTGGGGTGCAGCTAAGCCAAAGGGCAGAGCGATAGCCCCATGATACAAGTAATATAAGGATACAAGTATGAAAGCTCACCATTTGTGCTTCCATTAAGGATGGAGAGATTGACAGGCAGCTGAACATTTGCTGGGAGGCTGGGAAGACCGAGGATGTTGGGACTGACGGTGATGTTGATGATACACTGAATAAGAGTCTGGTTACTTGTTACTGAACCCTGAACAGTAGGGATAATTATGTCAAAGGTGTTCAGTGGGGTTGAGGTCAGAGTCAGGGCTCTGTGCAGGACACTGCAGTTCTTCCACTTCAGGCTTCAAATACCATGTCTACATGAAAGTGGCTTTGTGCAGAGGGGCAGTGTCCTGCTGGAACACGATTTGGGCCTCTTAGTTCAAGTAAAGGTAAATTGTAATGCTTCAGCACACAGAGACATTCTACACAACTGTGTGCTTCAGACTTTGTGGAAACAGTGGGGTTAAGAAACACATGGTTGTGATAGTCAGGGCTTATGTTTTTATGAAATTATGTTGTTTTTGATTGGGTTTTTCAAGAGTGAAGTTGTAATATAAGCTACAATCGAATGTGAATAAGTAGGACATGTCTGTAAAAACTCACCATTGGTGGTTCCATTCATGATGATGACTTGGTACATGGTGTCAACAGCTTTGGTGCTGATGTTGAAGCTGGTGCTGGTGTTGAAGATACACTGAATAAGAGTCTGATTTTGAGCTACTACACCTTGGAAATTGTGTACAGTTGTCTGAGTAAAGAGAAAGAAAAAGAAATCGTGATCATTCTCATCTCTTGATCGCTGTTATTAATTTAGATACTGGGTTGTTAATATATTTATTAGTCTCACCACATTAGCAGAGGTCAGATTTGTGTTGTTTTGAGTAGCAGTTTGGAAGAAGAAGCTGTTGCTGTTATTGCCACAGACAAACACAAAGGTAGAGTTCTGAAAATAAAACGGGGAAAAAATGAAGATAGTTATTCAGTGATCCATCTTTCAAAAGTGTAAATGTGTATATGGCTTGTAGAGCCAGGAATATTTACTTGCTATTTTTAAACAAGACTCATGGTATAGAAATGAACATAGTAGTATACTTTCTGATAAAACAGGCACCTGTTGAGAATAAAATCGCCATAGCTTATATATATTTATGTTGTAAATATATTTTGAAAATATATAATACTTTTTTCCCTTCTGCCAAAGTATACACAAAGTGAAGTTTAAAGTGGCTGTTACCAAAGCCAAAACCCCCCAGAAATAGGTAAATGCATACTGTAAGTGATGTATAGATGTAGTGAGGGAGAGAAAAATAGAACAGGTGTAGTTAGATTATAATATAATTAGATTATCTGGGGTTGTTCATCATATTGTGAATAGTGAGCGAAAACTGTAATAACCTGCTGTGATTAGTAATAATTAACTACATTATTCAAGCTTAACCTGTTTAATGAGTCCCAGTGCCACGTATCCTGTCGTCGTACCGCTGAGTTCAAAGGAGAGCGTCTGGTTTTTCACTTGAACTGAGCTGAAAAAGCAGCTGGAGTTTCCTGTAAGATTGCACGTTGTCTCACTCGACACACACAGCTTAGTGCTGCCACAACCAGTACGAGTGATGTTGAACTGAAGATTAAAAGAAAAAACAAACCAACATTAACTCATATTATCAGTGTGATTAACATGACTAACATGACTGTGAGTAATAAAGTTCAGTACCAACACTGTGGGTGAAACATTGCTCTTGGGATTTGCCAGGTCTAACGTTCCGTTGGAGTTAAACACTGTAGTTGGAATTCCCAGACTTGTTCCTGTGGGATTGGAACAGAGAATCGTTGAATGAACCTCGATGCTAGATGAATTCCTGCCACCATTTTATTATCGTGTTACTTTATTAAGTGAAATTAGTTTCATGCATTTGATGGAAAAATTGAGCCAAAGAGCATATAGAATGTAACAGCATTATTTACCAACAAGGAATTGACACATGATGCAGTTTTTAAAAATTGGAGCATTTTCTATCAGTTTTATTTTGATTATTCTCAAATCTAACTCACTATTTGACCTCAAACTCGAGAGAAAATGAATGGACTCTGGTTTTTACTTCCTGCACTTGGGTCACTTCAGTCATGCTGTGTGTTCTGTGTTCCAGCTGTTTTTTTGTAGATGTAAAGCTTTGTAGAGTTACTAAACCCAACAGTGGGGTGCAGCTAAGCCAAAGGGCAGAGCGATAGCCCCATGATACAAGTAATATAAGGATACAAGTATGAAAGCTCACCATTTGTGCTTCCATTAAGGATGGAGAGATTGACAGGCAGCTGAACATTTGCTGGGAGGCTGGGAAGACCGAGGATGTTGGGACTGACGGTGATGTTGATGATACACTGAATAAGAGTCTGGTTACTTGTTACTGAACCCTGAACAGTAGGGATATTTATGATAGACTATGAAGAGGGACAGAGAGGGACAGAGATTGGATTAGGGTTAGAGATCTCTATCAGAAATTGCAAATATAAATGCTGTATAAATAGTTAACATTAAGAGTTTATTATTATTAATACATTTATTGGTTGGAGCAGCTGCATTTTGTATGAAACTTGAATGAAGTCTCATCGATTTGTTAATTATTGCAATATATCTGATATTTATGTGTCAGTCTTCACATACAATAATCCAGTAAACCTCTATGTCAGTATCATACCACGTTAGCAGGATTCAGCACTGAGCCGTTTTGAGTAGCTGTTTCAAAGAAGACATTGGTGTTATTGTTGCCACAGACGAACACAATAGTCCCCTAAAAAGAACAGTTATTAAAATCAGAAAAATCAAAACCAGGAAGTAAAATCCATCCATTTTTTAAAATTCATAACTTTTTTAACTATACTGATCTCTAAATGTCTCATTTACCAATTCCTTTACTGTTAATTTTATCCAAATAAGATGGAGGTATTAGTAGCAGTTTCCCTCTGCCAGCTATTAAAGATGGTCTACCAGTTTGACCAGTTCCGTGTGTGTTTTGGCAGTTGAATTTTTTAGCAGGCAGCACAAACCTCAGGTGGCAACAATAGAAACACTCAGACGCAAGTAGACACATAGACAGTCTGAGCCTGATAAAATGGATTTTCCTGTAATGGACTAACCAATTTACAAGACCAAACAAAGATGATCAAGTAATAATACTAATTATTATTATTATAACAATTCTTACCTAATTAGAACCTACGCCATAGCAAGGTCTTCTCATTTGAAAACCATCTTACTAATGTAAATACTGTGAATTGTGTAAGGATTTTAATTACATTATACTGCACATGCTGTAAAAGACACACTTTATAAGTACACTACTTACAATTTGGCTTAATGGGCTGACAGTGGGTGTGAGTCCCAGTGCCACGTATCCTGAAGTCGTCCCGGACATTTCCACAGTCAACATGCCATTATTGTACTGAGTAGAGGCGAAAAAACAGCTAGAGTTTCCTGTAGGATTGCAATTAGCCACACTGGACACACACAGTTTAGTGATGCCACAAGCAGTGTTAGTGATGTTGGCCTGCAGATCATAAGGAAGAAAATGAAGCATCATTAACCCTCCTGTTCTCTGTATGGAGTGACCCATTTCATAACATTTAAAAGCAAGTCAAGATTCAAGGTATATTGAATTTTTTAAAATGTAAGTTGCACAATATGACCTGAGAAATTTTCTTACATTGAGTGGTGTCACTGGCAGCAGCTGGGCTTCAGTGAAATGACAAACAGTGCAGACAAATGCAACCACCACAATCAGTCTGGTCTTCATGTCTGAGAACAAAAACATGCAGTGATGATTTTAGCACAGGTTTATACATAAATAAATATTTGTATGTCATAATACAGTTTAAATGTCATGATACTTCATAAATTTATAGAATTATTATAGAATCATTTTACTAATAATTAGTCAAGAAAATAATAATAATAATAATAATAAAGAGAATAATAATCAGTGAAGATTTCAGCCCAGTTTTCCAAATTGTAAGAAGCAGCTAGGTCCATCGAGCTGTTTCCTGCAGAACTTGTTCACTATGTTGGAATTTGCACTTAAAATGTCCATTTAATATGAATATTATTATATTAATCATACAATTTGCAATAGTAATAACATTTCTAAGTAATAAACAATTCTTAAATTTTTATTTAAATTAACTTGAGAAGAAAAAAAATGAATTAAAAAACCAAAAATGTACCTGATAAAAGAATGGAAAGATGGCTGATTCTGTATGCAGTGAATAAGATCAATGTTTCGCGTGTGATTTGTGCCTCGATGGGTCCGTCAATTTAAACTCAGGGGGTGTGGCATCTACAGATCCCTAATACTACATCATAGAAATAAAAAAGTTGACATACAGGTTTATTATGGATGATAAAAAGAGCAAGATATTATAGGAAAGGAAACTATACTAACAAAGAAATTAAATTAGAAATGAATGTTTGTCTTTTCAAACTCTTATTTTCTTTACAAGACTCGAATGTCAACCCTGTGTCACGCATTGGGACACAAATTCAATTAAAAAAAAAAAATCATCATAGTAAAATCATTCCAAAGATGGAAATTGGAAAACACACCTGGAATCATCTTCAGCTACACTGGAACTTATATATATATATATATATATGCAATACAAAATGTCATCTGAATGAAAAATCTGGATTTACAGATTAAAAAATAGAACATTTCAGACATTGTTCGGAGGACTATCTTTTAGGACTTGAGCTGCAATTTTTATATTGTATTAGACTTATATTGTGCCTTCACTGATTTTATATAAGAAACTTATGCCATCACTGCTTTTATTACTGTCTGTCATCCACACAAATTACATGGGTGCATCACTCATCAATTTATTATGTAGGCTACACTTGTATTTCCCTCTGAAATGAATTCCTAGCTACATGGCTGCTGTGTGTTTATACACACCCATTGTGCTCATTTATTTCCACATGTGACATGTTAATTATTTCTTTATACATTCTTCCCGTTTATTTTCCTGTGCAGTCTGACATTAGTTCACATCACGTGGTCAAGTGCAATTTCAGGGTATAACATGGTGAAGTGCACTTTCACAGATTCTTCACATAATCACGTGAACTGTTCTGGTCACATGTGAAGTGTTGGATATTTCTGTACAGGGATAGAAGAATAATAAGAAAGAACTTATAACAGGACAAAGGAAAGTTTAGCAGTCACTGATGTGATGAGAAGAGTCTAGGTTCTGGGTAATCCGGGTAAAATAGGGTGGGCAAAGATTTGAAAAGAAAACTCAAATCCCAGCAGTCCCTTAAAATACCTTAAATGATTGCAGAATGTAGCCTGTAAGAAAGATGTCTTATCACAGTGACAGACATGAAGCGATACTTGTGTTTCAGATGATTATTAGCCTGAAAACATTCCATGTATTCTAGAGCTATAGAAAGTTTACTGCCAAAGCCCTTTAGAGAGAGGTGCACTTATCTGAGCACTCTTATCTCTTACAAAAATATGTTTTATTTCTGTTCATAAATTAGTTTTATACGCACTGCATTATTTATATACGTGACCGATTACATCTTGCACCGAATCTTGAAAGACTGAGATGTGCTTTATTCAAAGAACAAGGAAGTGCGTACAAGGATGTTTGTGTGCAAAAATGAATGCAAACACCTTCTTCGCATCTAGCCATGCACACACACACACACACACACACACTCTACTATAGATAAAGGACTGGCTGTTTTCTTTCTCTCTCAGTAGAAAAGAGAAATCAGAAGGTCATTAGTTCAAATTAAGACATTGTCTAGCTGCCTCTGCTGGGCCCTTGTGCAGACCCTTAACCCAGAACTATTTAGTTATAAGGGTAGATACACAGCTATAACAGAGTGAACCATTTCAGAGCTTATTCAAGAGAGAGACTTCCTGTGATCAGTTGCTGAATCAGGCTCTGTCTTAGTCTGAGTGGCTCTGAAGTGCTTTTCAGACTGATAACTTGTTTGTTTTTTATTAACTTTTATTAATGCTGGTTAGGGAACAGTTGTTTATAGCTGCCATAAGTGAGAACAACTTTAAATGTCTTAATATCCCTTCACACCATAATTACTATATTAATATATATAAACACAAATGGAATAAAGTTAAAAAGCAAAGTGATGATTATTAGTATAATCAAACCCACATTTGACACCAACATTTAATGTTATCTTTGGAGTCTCATCCTGCTGAACTCATCTTTATCTCTTCATAAAGTCACTCTTTATGACTAACATGAAACTTACATTCTTCACGTAGCTGTTTCAACGTCACCACAGTAACAAAAGCTGTTTTACTGAAACTAGCAGAAAGATGGTGATAAGATACTGCAAGTCATAACAAAGAAGGAGAATTAAAATGAAATGAACAGGTATATTATCACGTCTGGGCACCCCCACCCTGTGCGGGGCTCGAACCCGGACCTCCGTGATTAATAATAAGGGCCATACGCGGGATTCAGTGGAGCGCTGCTTTATTAACATAAACACAAGTACATGGGGAAGACAAACCTAACGCTAGAACATGACACTAATAAACAAAACCTGACGCACCAAAACCTAAACCATGAAACAAAGAACAATGACCCACAAGGACAGGTACACAGGGACCCCTATACATAGGGGTAAACATCACGGCTAATAGGGAACAGGTGAAACAACGGGAACGAGAACAATGGGAAAGGCGAGACACAAGATAGAAACGATAAAGTCCATTCCATGAAGTCACCTGCCAGCGCCCCCTCCAGGCCTGCGGTTCCTGACAGATATAAACTTCTGAAAGGGGTGCGCCGCATCATTTGAGTCTGTAAAGACATAGAAACTCCCCCTTTAAGAGCACATTGTGAGAGCACGAGCCATAGAAAAATACAAGCCTCAGAAAATCTGTTGAAGAAGTCTGTTTTGTCCGACCTGATTATGAAATGAAAGCAAACATCAATTTTATATGACGTAAATTCAGACAGACTCTCAGGTATTTCAAAAGATACTGGGCTGTAACTTTCCAAAGCAGACCAATATCTATAAATCTCTTACTTGCTATTTTGGAACAGAATGTGCAAATCATATCATTCTGATGAACTGTTGGTTGTTAGAAACGTTTTGAGTAACTTTCCTTTAAAAACACAGCATACTCTAATGCAAACAAGAGTGTTCTTTTTTTCAGCATTGACCCACATGTTGGTTTCACTGTATATAAAATACACCGTTGAGTTTTCAGACGGTAAAGGCTTGTGCCTTTTGAGGTGGATTGTTCTACTTGAAAATGTATTTTCACGAACTCTGTTGTTTTGTATCTGTAGCCTTCCCTGGTGACGATCTGTTAGCTTATACTGGTGTCTGTAAACAGAGGCGGTGTGTTAGCAAGCCACTTTTATCAGATATGTTGCTTACCAGAATAAACAAACACAAATAAGAAGCACAGGCAATTGATTTTTTTGAACAATAAAGCAATTACAGTTTACTTTAAAAAAAATTAGACTGCAATTCATTCATTCCTACACTTAAAAATCTTTGAGAACTATAATTCTTTAAAACTAGAAATAAACACAATATTAAATGTATAATATCTTGAGTGTTCATTATTTAAGATTCGACTGTGTTCAGATATTTTTAGAGTGATACTGATCAAGTCAAAAAAAAAAAAAAAAAAGGGTCAGCATTTCCTTGATGTGTATCTAACACGGTCGGTCAGGTTTCACACAGACCTGTGGAGCCGTGAGTCCATGCTAGCCTTAAAGCTGGCTGATAAAACATTTAAAAGGAAATTTTTAAATAAAGAAGTAAGGCAAGCTTTTAGACCACACTGTGAAGAATGAATAAATTGTTCATTTTGGCTGTTGTTTTGATTTCTCTGCGGTTTTAAAGACAATAACAGAAACAGTAGTTGAACTGTTTTCATCATGTAACATACGGTAAACATCAGAGAAAACCAATGCGGCAGGACATGTCACATGATCTTAATTGTGATAATTATACAGTGATTAAATTTGTTTGTTTTTCTTTGTGTCAGCTCCTCTCCTGTTCTTTGTGTGAAAAAGAAGAGGAAACAGAGGGGCTGGGAAAAGTGGAGGAGGTGCTACAGGAGCTAGAGATGCCAGAGGTGGATGAAGAGGAGGTCAAGCAGGTGACATCAGAGGAGTCTGAGGTGGAAGTGGAGGATGAAGGGCTGGAGATAGAGATTGTGGAGGTGTTGGAGAAGGTGGAGTGTTCTGAACACTGCAGCTCCTCTCGGATGATATTGAGCTCCACCAGTCCTTGATGCAGCTGCTCTGCCACCTCCCTGATCTTTTTGGCAAACTCTGACTTGGCTCCTTTCCTAAGTTCGTGAGAATCCTTTGCCACAAAGTAAACATCCATGGCAACAAAGAGACCAGTGAGGATGCCCGTTGCCATGGCTGCAACCTGCACTGCTCTGGCTGCTGTGCCACCTGTTGCCATGGTGATTTGTGTGAACCTGGTGATCTCATTGGCATTGATAAGCACTGCTTTGCCTGCCATGACGCCATCTTCGTAGATATCGTTGATTCCAGAGAAATCATTATCATACACCTTCAGCTTTTTCACCTTTAGTCAAAATGGGATTAATCATGGTGTACAATGTTAAAAGGCTTTTTAAAACATTCACATAGTCATTAGTTTATCATCAATATGTACTGGTCAGAATCACTGCGGATGCAATATTTAAGTACTTGTCTAGAAGTTGTAAGCAGTTTAAGCTAGCTAACTAACTAGCAAAGGCTATAAGTTACTTAGGTTTCATGTCAGGTCTGTTTAAATTTAACCTTAAATTTCAATTTGTAAGTTTAACAAAAATAAAAGGTCCAATTAAAATTATCGTAAACTACACGACGCAGAGCGTCTTATTAAAGAACTCTTGTCCTCACCTTGGGAGCATTTAACTCTCGCAGGTTTTCGATGCCTCGTTTGATGAATCTCGTGCATTTGTCGATGTCTGCCATCTTGCTCTGGAAGTCTTTCAAGATGCACTCCACTTTTTTACGGTCCAACGAGCCATGGACAGTGTTGGAGATACTGGCCGAGGCTGATGTTAATCCGCCCGCTGCGGCCACGCCCAGGCCCACTGCTGTGACAATCAGGGATGTCCCCATAGTAACAGGTGCTAGAGCGAGGCCTGTTATAGTGGCCACACCCCCAACTGCGCTGGTGGAGCCGCCTGTGATCTGGGCCACCTTGGTCCTTTTGTTGAAGCGGTCCAGATCATCTGCAATGTGGTTGAGGTCGATGACGTGCTGCCAAAGAGCTTCTGCTCGCTCTGAAAACAGCTGATTAAACACACGAATTCCTCGCTGCACTCTTTCAGCTGTTAACGCAAATGCCCTAAAGAGAGGTAATGACTTTAAAGCTTAATGAACTGCACTCATTTTGGAAAAAAAAGTGATGATACTAGACAGAGAAGTAAAATACTAATGTGATGCTAAAAAGTTTACCTAGCCTCCTCCTTTTCTGTCATATCTTCATCTTTGGACATCGGCTCCCATTCTGCATGACACAAGCAGACACTTTGGTTATCTTACCCCTCATTTATCATACACTTTCTCAGCCTCAGTGTTACCCAGCTGAAATCTGTACCTATGCTTTAAACACACTCACGTTTGACCGTGCTCCACCACTCCATGAGGCTGTCAAGGTCCTGAGATAGAAAAACAAATCATTTACCTATATTCAAATTAATTGTAGAAAGAAATGCCTATATGTCTTTATGAAAAACCTCCTCATCTTCGCTGCGAACTCGATCCAGGCGAAACTCATTCAACTGCTCCACAATGGTTTTCTTCATTAAAGAGGAAAAAACAAAACATTTAGACAATCCCATTTATAAACTTGTATTGTTTTCAAAACACAAATCTTCAGCACAAATATCATTATAATCTTTATAAAACAGTGGTATTATAATCTCCACATTAATTATTAATGATTAACAGTGATAGAATACATGAATATGTTTGAATATTTTTTATTATGATCTGCAGGGTTTGGCATCCCCTGCAGACCAGTGTGTGTGTCTCTGGTATAGTTTTATAATTAAGGTTTCGTAAAAATACCATTTCCCGCTCTTATTAGCCATTAGTTTCTTGAAGTGTAACAGTGATTGAAAAAAGTGTATAGACACCACAGTGTAATGGTTCCAGCTGTAATTCCCCTTCCGCCCCACCAGAGTATTGAGTAACTTCCAGGTTAAGGGTCACTTCCTGGTTTTAGCGTTCTTAAACCATGCTCACGCCAGATGCCGGTGTGAAGTGACTTATCCTGTACCAAACCGTTATTTGCTTTCTATGTTCATTGTCTCTTTTTGTACCAACCTTGTTTTGTGTGTTTTGACTTACATGTTTAAACACAGATTAAACAATAAAGATTTTTCTGTATTTGTTTTTGTGCCCTGTGGATTTTCTTTGTTGTGTTATTGGACTTTGTCTGGTTCTCCTGACTGTGCCTTTGGATTACATTTGGATTTGTCTGATTACATTTGGATTTGTTGGACATCTTCACACACCAGCCTGAGACTTACAGGGAGGATGCCACTAAATGTGCCTTCCTGATTACACTGCTCTTCGGGAAGGCCTGGTGAATATCCTGCGGGGGCGGACAAGACATTTCAGGTCAGCTGCTGCTACTTCGACAGGGTTCTGGACATTGGTGGCCAGAGCAGCTGTAATGATACGGCGTTATGGGCAATTTTCCGGGAGGGACTGAACCCCACGTTGCAGGCTGAAATGGCCTGCAAGACGTCACATTGTCCCAGTACAGCACGGTGGCAATTCAGCTAGATAACCTCATCCGAAACAATAGTCAATAGTCCACTCCATGCTCCCCCAGCCTACACTAAACCTCTAGTGTCGACCGCTGCCTACGCAATAGAACAGCTAGAGAAAATGTGGGTCTCATCAAAGATGCATCAGCAACGTTTATGAACCCAGCGCTGGTCACCACATGCACCACATGCCTGGAAAAAACACAGTTCAAGAACCGCCAAGGTGAGCCTGAGCCCTTTTCTGTCTCCTGTGCAGTTACAGCAAGGAAGTCATGCACTCTCAGCCCTCAAAGACTCGGGTTCCACTGTCAACCTGATCTACTGCTGGCTGGCTGAAGACCTCCAGCACCCCGCCGTCCTATGTGCCACGCCGCTCAAGATCAGGCCGGTGGACGGTCAACTCATTGGTGACGGCTACATCACCCACTAGGCCACACCTATAACTCTACAAGTGGGCTCTTTCCTTCACCAGATCTAACTTCACTGGAACTTATAACCCAAGCACCAAGAACAGCAAAGCAGATGCATTCTCCCGCCTCCATGAAGCCTCTGACACTTAACACCCCCCACCCCCCACTATTGTGATTGCTCCAGTCCAGTGGGATATTATTGAGAACACACAATGTGCCCAAGCCAACGAAGTCACTCCCCCATAATGTTCACCAACCGAACAATATGTTCCAGCTGACCTGTGGCCAAGACTCATTCAATGGGTGCACACCACATTAAGTTCCACCGCACCACCAAGTTGGCCCAGAATGCCTTTTGGTGGCCTTTTCTGACCTCGAACATAAAAGACTACTCAACTGAGGATCCCCTGCAGACTACTGGAACTGGCTCCCTATACCTCGGCACCATTGGTCCCACATTGCTGTTGACTTTGTCATGGATCTCCCAAACTCTCATGGCTTCATCACCATCTTGGCCGCAATGGACAGTTTCTGGTGCCCCTGAAAGGGCTCCCGACCTCCATGGAAACAGCCAAGGTGCTCTTGGACCACGTCTTTAGAAACTACGGCATGCCAGAAGACGTGTCTGATCGAGGGGCCCAGGTCACCTACAGGGTGTGATGGGCCTTCTGCAAGAGACAGACCAATGTCAGCCTTACTTCAGGGTAACCCCACCCTGTTCCAGTACATCTTGGGGTATCAACTTCCCGTCTTCCCTGTGGTCAGGTGAGACCTCCGATGTGCCATCGACAACTCGTTCAACCGGAGATGGTATGGCTCTTCCCCCAAAACATCAAAGTCAAATTACTGTGTAAAAAATTAAGCTTCTGATTCATTTTACCGTTCAAGATCTTTCGCCAAGTTAACCCAGTCACTTACCATGTACAACTAACCCCCTGCCACTACCGCATTTCACCACCTTTCCATGTCTCCCTCCTTAAGCCCACTCACATTTCCCCACCTGCAGATGACCCCGAGTAAAACCCGCCCTGCTCCACTAGACATGGAACCCCGGCCTGGGTAAATGCCGACGACATCCTGGACTCCTCCCTCACCGAGGAGTTTCACAGATCTCAGGCAACTCCAAGTCCTTCCACAGCGTTTGTAAAACATTTACCTGGACCAATCCAAAATCATCTTCTTCTAAAGCCATTCCATTGTTAAATATGATTTGTTCTTTGGCCCGTTATCAAGCTAGAAGGTGAAACATGTCTTCATCTTCAGTGTCTAACAGAGGCCTGCAGGTTTTGCCTCTGTCTTGACTAGAGCCCTTGTCCCAGCCAAAGAGGAAAAGACCCAAAGAGTATTGCTGTCACCACCATGCATCACTGTGAGTATGCTTTTCTTGTCTCTGTAATTTGTGTTGTCCATTGAACAAAAACGTATTGCCCCAATGATGGCGTGTGAGTACATTCGTAGCACTAATGATTTTTTTTGTGCAAATTAGCACAGGTAGCTCAGCATGTGAAAGACTATGCAGCTAGGGGTAGGATTAGTAAGACAAATAATCAGATTCATTTCAGCAGCTTTACAGCAACAAGAAGTCCTCCAAGAAATCAGCTCCGTTACTGAACTATTTCAATTCATTTAGACATGGTCACCTAAAACAGTGGATTCCACTGACTGCTGTGTGTTGGGACTTTTGTTTTTCAAAATATGTTGCACCACTTTTTCTGTTTCAGTAAAAGCCAGTAAAGTTTCATTCTTCAAAATACCTCTGAAACGTCAGTGCTGTCTTCTCCTCTGCTCTTCTGGTTTATTTTACTCTGAAATAAAAGAAGAAAAATGAATTGAATAAATGAATAAAATCAAGGCTTCTGTAAGAGACATGAACATAAAATAAGACATAAAACACATGTCTGCTAGCGGGTTGTGTCCAGTTGTCTATTTTCCCAAAGTTAAATGAGAAACCCACAAAAATGTCAGATAACACTCGAATCTCCTACCTGAACTGTCACATGAGGCATGAAGGGATTCTTCTTTTTCTTTACTTTCTTTTTCTTTGGCTTTAGTGGAGAAATAAACCACCATTAAAATCTGTGGTTATTTTATTACTGTAGTATTGATTATAAAATTCTCAGAGAGAAATGAATGGAAAGGTATTGTGAGTAAACCAGTATTTTCTCTTTCTTAGCTGGGGCAGCGGCTTCGTTCACACACTTGGCACTGTCGTCCTGTTACGCACGTTTTACATGTTCCGTGATGAGAGAGTGTGTGAAGATATGAAGTTTCATGCAATTTATTATCAAACTAATGTTTCTTGGATATCAGCAAAACGTCAAGGCACCATCACCAGCTGGGTTCATTTCAACATTCCTACAATAAATCAGTTTCTGCTCTAATTATTATTCCTTTTTCTTTCCATTGTCTGTACCGCTTATCCGATCTATTCTCGGGTCACGGGGAGCCTGTGCCTATCTCACATGTCATCGGGCATCAAGGCAGGATACAGGATGAGTGCCAACCCATCGCAGCACACACACATACCACCTCATTCACTCACACTACGGGCAATTTAGAGACTCCAATCAGCCCAGAAGCATGTCTTTGGACTGTGGGAGGAAACCAGAGCACCCAGAGGAAGGACGGGGAGAACATGAAAACTCCACCCACACACCACACACACACACAGAGCGAGACTCAAACCCAGGACACTGGAGGTGTGAGGCGAACGTGCTAACTACTAAGCCACCAGAGGTTTGAATTTGTTCATTTATTGCAACTCATTTGCATAAGATGGAAGAAAAGCTAAGAGTAAGAGAGATCTAGAAAACCAGTTCATCTCTGCTGTACCTGATTATGATCCCCATCAGTTGGATTCACACTCAGACGGTGTGTGATGGAGTCTCTGATCTCCTGGTGAACAGAAAAGCTGATGAACATCACACACATCTCAGTCTCTGTTATTCACTGTTCTACTGTAACACACTGTACCTCCTCACTGGGTCTTGGAGGAACATGAGGGATTTCATCCGCTCTGGTTTTCTTCTCTGTGACGTCTGAGCTCCCGGCACACTGAAACACACACACACACACAGAGAGCATTGTTTGCTCCTCCATGACTGCAGTAACTAACAGCAAGAAGCAGGCTGAGACCCCTGGATGTTATTCACGGGGTGAAACTAAGAAATAAATTGAAAAGACAGTGAGAAGGAATAAGAGTTTTCAAAAATGAAGGTGGAGTTGTATCCTCCTAAAGCACTTGCTTTGAAATGCTCAACTCTAACTGCCATTATCACTATTCTTCCTGCAAACTTTGTCCAGTCTTCACCAGATTTGGTTCACATCATGCAGAGACTCTGAACAAAGTGAATCAAAGAAATTTAGCTATTCCAGTGAGTTCTCCTGTACCACACTGGCGAATGCCAAACAACCAGCATGTGAGGATGTATCTCAGGAATGCATCTGTACCATCATGGAACTTGAGCAGTATCTTCAGGACCACACCCTGAACATACCCAAGATGTTTTGTAACTGCATTCCCTTATGATCAGGTGTAACACATTAAAAATAGTTTTTTCTTTCAATCATTTAAAGTGTTTGTGCTATATTCAAGCTCAAGCTCACTTTTTCCTGAACACATGCCAGCGCCAGAAATTCAAGAATATTTCCTCTGAAATTTATTAAATTTATCAAAAGAAATACTTTTTACTATACCTTCTACAAATGATGACCAGTCAACACCAAAGTTGGCATACACCATTTTCAGACCATCCTGGATTCAAAAGAATCTGAAACGTTTTGCCCAAATGGTTTGTCCAAACATTGGAGAGATACAATTCCTAATCTTAGCCTTGTGCCATCACTAGAGGGAGACAATTATCAACCAGAACCACTGAGCAGCTCCTGCCACCAGAGGAAGCCACAGAGTTCGCTTTTAATGATGATCAGCTCCACCTGAACCTGGCGCTAGCGAAGGAGAGCTCTACACTCATTCAGTGCGTTGGCTTCAGTCAAACTTGCTGTGTGTTAATTTCTCAGTTCCCAAGCTCTCGCCGTACTGTAACCTCTCTGTTACAGTTTTATTTCCAGTTAAGGCTCATGTCTTTGTCTTAACTGTGACGTGTGTGTGAAATGTGAATACTCTCATTTTTATCTCTCATGTTTTTACTGAAAAGGTCTCGTCCAGTTTAAACTGAACTCTGCTGGTTTCACTTCCACTTCTGATTAGTGAACTAAAAGCAGAGGTTGTTGCAGACGTTTGTCCTACCTTCTTATCTAGTTTGGGAGAGCATTTTTAAAAGATGTACAGGAAAAACAGACTTACAGGAAGATCAGCACTGCTGCTGTGTGACTCTCCAGCAACTGACAGATCGTCCTGACAAAATATACATATATATATGATGATTTAGCAACCAGGACTCATACTGCGTGGACTTAATTCAGTACTCTTCATTTCTAAGAGTCTGATAAACCACTTTCACATCCACAATTTTCACCACCAAGCCACCAGAGGGAAGCATCCCTTGTTCCTGTGATTACTTCCTCTTTTATTTGTTCTCTCTGTGCCTTCCTTCATTGCTGTATTAATTCTGTACCATTGTTGACTTCTCCTTGTATTGCTCTCATTCAAGCTGAGTGTTTGGATTTGTTTATCTCGTCATAACTCCTTTTCATAAGATGAAAGGAAAGCCAAGCGTGAGAGGGATTGAAGAGATTGAGTTCATCTCTGCTGTACCTGATTATGATCCCCATCAGTTGGATTCACACTCAGACGGTGTGTGATGGAGTCTCTGATCTCCTGGTGAACAGAAAAGCTGATGAACATCACACACATCTCAGTCTCTGTTATTCACTGTTCTACTGTAACACACTGTACCTCCTCACTGGGTCTTGGAGGAACATGAGGGGTTTCATCCGCTCTGGTTTTCTTCTCTGTGACGTCTGAGCTCCCGGCACACTGAAACACACACACACACACACACACACACACATAAACAACAAAGGAAAGGCCAAGACTCATGAGTGTTAATAATAATAATAATGATAATAATAATGTGTTAATCAGTGTTGTTAAATAAATAGTGTTGTTTTGGCCACTCTTCTAATGTACAGACATTTCTCTGACCTGGTCATGAGCACAGCTCTGAGCCGGTTTGGGAAAGCGTCTGAAAAAGCCACTCAGCACTCCTCCTGACTTCTCCTGTAGACCACGGATGAATGACGTCAAACACACAGCAGTGTAGCTTCCACACATTCACATGCAGGGGACAAGTGTTTATCAGGGTACTTTTACAGGGATTGGAAGGACGTAACACGAGCACACATCACCCCATAAACCTAAAAGACTCCACCAGCGCTTGTCTGCTCTCTGTCTGTGGGTTAAGCCTAATGCTGAAGTTTTGGACCATGAAAAAGGAGAACTCTTCTCTCTCTCTCTCTCTCTCTCTCTTTTGATCTCTGCAATCGGGCACACTTAGCTCTGGTTTTACCCTCAGGATGAGACAATAAAATGAGAATTATTAACATCGTCCGTCACTGTAAAATGCTGCCCAGTAACACCATGCGTGTGTTCATCTCTCATGGAGGTTGACTGCAGGTTTTCAGCCGTGTTGGACATCCAGACCACCACGAGTCAGCGAACTGACTGAAGTGCATCGGGAAGCACATGCACACGAAGACCACTAACCACAATGCATCGCCGGTCACCTGAAGTGGAGTCACCAGTGAACATCTGGCTCCTCACATTTCTGAAGGACACGGACAGACTGATGAATACGAACCAACCTACCAGTGCTGAGTAAGCATTGCACTGCTACTGTCCAATCCTCCACATACTCATCATTAACGTAGATAATAAACATGGAACTATTCATAATAACACAGTCATAAGAAATATACACAAATGACATGACAGAGCATGCAGCAGTAGTAAAGTTAGCTTAAAAAAAAAATAGAACAATTACATTTTGCTGTGTTCATGGCAGGACCGTTATGGTTAATTAGCCACACCCTTAAATCCAGCCTCGACACCAGTGACCACGCCCACAATGTCAATGTCATTTAGGAGACTGAGGCAGTGTTAAAGCGTTACTATTGTGATAAACAGGATTGTTTGGTTTTAAATATAACTAAATGGTCTGTCAGTTTTAATCATTTCAGTCCCTACAGTCTATGACTGCATTCAACTCTGATTTCAGGTTATTATCTGTCCTCTTCCCAAGCCTTCAGAGCTCCCATTTTTATTCTGCCACTCCATACTGAAAACCCCATTCCAAAGCAAACTGAAGAGCGAGGAGGAAACCCCTCTCTAACTCACCATGTTCCAGGGCGAGTCCTTCCTCCCTTATCACGCCGAGTTAAAGAAGAATGTCATGAGATTAAAGTAGAAGTCTGTAAGAAGGCTTCCACTGGGTGTGTTTCCCCGGGTGTGTTTCCCTGAACGTGTTCCCGTTACTGCTTCCTGACAAAAAACTTTCCACTCGCGAAGGAAAAAAACTAGTCACGGTTCAGTGATCGGTCTGTTCTTCATGTGGAAGGCCAAAGGGGTCACACATCACGACCGCTTCCACGTGTTTACCACATTCCATCTTACCGTTTCCCAATCCCTAACAGTTTCTCATACAAATCTCATTTTCCGAATGTCATTAACCATATTACTGAAAAGTGACTGGAACGTGTCCTGAAACTGGGTTTCATGACTGCCCATGAACGTAATAACTACACAGTCATCTTAAGATGGCTAAATGTGTTGGAGCGACAGCAGCGTCGTCTCCAGCGGTAAAGTGATGGAAAAATGACAGATTTTTTGAAGAAATATTATGTAGCCCTAATGCTGTGTAGCGTCTGAAGAGAGAACGCAGAATTAGAACAACTTTTACTTTTTCGTCTTCTTTTAAAAACCAAAAAAAAACCAACCCAAAGTGACATTCCGGGTCACACTGAATTTTATTCAACACGACTTCACACTGAACGCCCGACACTCTTTCATAAGGAAAACTTAACGGTAATTGTTAAATCGTCTAATTGAACATTGATAATAATTACAAATAAAACGTGCATAAAATCTTAATAAGCAATATGAGGGAAAAAATAATCCAACAAATATTAAAATGCTAATCTACGAGTTTGGATTAGCTGGAGTAAATCATCGAGCTACTTCTTTTCAAACGGCTGCTGGGAGGCGCCAGAGCGCACAGACGCTCATGATGGACTCATGGCACAGAGACTGACAGGAAAGAGACGAGACACTATCCCTTTTTTGGGAGATTAACCCCAACTCTGCGTGGTAATACATTCATCCTGATTGTTTGCAGTCCAAAGTCTTCTGGAACGTTCAAACAACACAACTCTCCGCTTGATTAGACTCATCATCTGTGCATTGAAGTCACAACAATGAAGCTCTTACTGATTTTGGCTTTTTTGTTGCTCTTGTCGCAGGAAACCGGCTCACAGGACATTATGGTTCCGAACATGAACATCCTGAGTGAGCTGATATTCATTAAGGCACGAATGAGTGTGATGGAGGGGGAAATAGCTGAGCTACGGAGTCTGAACAGAGGTGAGGAAAGCGGGATCTGAAGATATGAAGATGTGTATGTAACTCATCCTGAGTCTTGATTATAAATGATATATAAAAGTGTCGTTAAATGAGTTTAATAAAGCTAGCTCTACAGCAGTGCTGAAATGATTTAATGTTTTTAGAGCAGGCGACTCAGCTGGAAATTCTGAACGCCTCACACTGCAGGATGGAGGATCTGCTGTCAACAAACAAAGGTGAAGTCAAACATTTACTAATCAAATACAGATATCCGACTCTGATCTCATTACGTCAAAAAAAACAAACAAAAACATTACAAATTCAAAAGTCAAGTTTCTGCATAATAATTTTTTTTTTTAATTAGGATAAGATGGGATTGTTACGGTACATCCAGTGTTTAAACATCACTATGTTGGCAGTGAAAGACAAAAAGAAAAGAAAATGAATGAATAGACACAAAAAGAAAACAAAAGATCAAACCAAAAAATCAATAGAAAGAAAGAAAGAAAGAAAGAAAGAAAGAAAGAAAGAAAGAAAGAAAGAAAGAAAGAAAGAAAGAAAGAAAAAGGGAAAAGACAAGGTAGAAAATCAAAACACACTGAAAAGAAAACACACTGAAATAAACAGAAAGAAATAAAGAAAAAGAAAATAAGAGAGAGAGTGAATGACGAAAGATGGATTCCATGAAAGAGGGAACTGATGTGAGGGCAAATTTTCTGCATTTTTTCCGACTTTTAGACATCAGAGTGGCTTTTTCTGCGTTCCTGCTGAACCCTGTAGGACCCACGAACGTCGGACCTTTCGACTCTACAACCACGCTCGTCTATAAACACGTCTTTCTAAACATCGGAGAGGCGTACAACCCAAACACGGGTAATTACAGAACACAGAGAAGCCTTGCTTGGTTAAAATGAAGTCTTGTGTGTGGGTGAGGTATCTGAGGCGAGGAGGATTTGTCTCACTCTGACACTTTTCTCTCTCCTCCCCTGGGCTTTCATCACCGCAGGCATTTTCACGGCTCCTCTGAAAGGCGCTTATGTGTTCCGGGTTTTCTCCAAAGCGATCGGTCACTCGGGAAACAGTGTGACGGCGGGTCTGTTTAAGAACGGCCGGCACATGTTCTCCACTCACGCTCACCTGAGCGCAGGATTTTACAGCTCGTCTAACGGAGCCACTCTGCCGCTGGAGAAAGGCGACACTGTCAGCGTACGTCTTTATGCTGGAGCCTGGATATTCGACAACGGAGAGCATCATCACAGCTCGTTTAGCGGCCATCTGCTTTTCCCACTGTGAAGAAGGAAAAGTTTCAGGGCAACACACAAGGCTCTGTTTCAGATGTTTAGCGGGGATGTGTAGCTAATTAATGGTAAATATATCAGGATGTTTCTTGTTAAATGGATCTAAAATAAAGGCTTCAGCTACACAAGTCATAGCAGTTGTGTTGCTTTGTGTTACACTCATTAATGTGCAAAATTCCATAATAATGTACAATGTGTTGACATAAATTGCAGAAGAATGCTAAACACATACAGTGGTGTGAAGAAGTGTTGGTTCCTGATGTCTTATGTTTTTGCATGTTTGTCACACTTTAATGTTTCAGATAATCAAACACATTTAAATATTAGTCAAAGATAACACAAGTAAACAATGGATGTTGTAATTCAGCCACATTGGAGGGTTTTCGAGCATGAACCACCTTTTTAAGGTCATGCCACAGCATCTCAATGGGATTGAGGTCAGGACTTTGACTCGGTCACTCCAAGGTCTTCATTTTGTTTTTCTTCAGCCATTCAGAGGTGGACTTGCTGCTGTGTTTTGGATCCTTGTCCTGCTGCAGAACCCAAGTTCGCTTCAGCTTGAAGAAATCAGGAAGGGGGCCAACACTTTTTCACACCATTGTAAATATGCTATAGTGAACGGCCAAAAGTATGTGGACCCCCGAGCATCACACCCACATGTGGTTGCAGTTCAGCACCACGGGACTAGACAGTGACAGCGACAGCATCAGCATGAAGCAGTACATTTACATTTACAGAACTTGGCAGTCAGCCTTCTTTGGCGTCTAGCTCTTCCAGCATCAAGAGAGAGTTTCATGCTTCAACTGAGTGTTGTCTGTGCTCAATAATGAGGAGGAGTACATCTTTGAGAAAGAGAGACTGTAGGTTGGTAGAAAGCTGAACAGAAGGAGGGAAAAGAGAGAAGGAGGTGCGGTTTATTAAAGTTCACTCAATTTGTCTCATTCTACACATCTGGAAAACAACAATCTTTGGAAATATATTTACAAATTCCACACACAGAAAAGCTTTCGAAATCCTAGGTAAGGCATTTAATGGCCTCTGTAAGTATTCCGTAATGCTTTAACAATAGGATGTGGCATATTTCATATAAAAAGATAAACAGAAGTATCTACAGATTGGTGCAAAGTCTAAAAATAGGAACAATGCTTCTAATGTATTTTATACTGTACCTTTGTTTAAATGTCATCTGCTGATGGACTTTATCAGCACCAAATGAGCTTCTAAAGTTATTTTATTGTAACATCGATGAGGAATGTCTTTTTCACGCTGTTTTCGTGGACTGTATCTGTACATTCCTTTGTCCTTGAGCCTCAATAGCAGATTCCTGCTGCGAGTTTGAGGATGAGGCACAAAGAGCTGAGTATCGGACAAGAACGGACTAAGCTTTAATTTTACGGTCAGAGCCTTAAATGTGTGATTCTTATTCGTTTTTTTAACGCTTCTCTTTCAAAATTTGACATCACTATTTTTTAAGGTCACTTTATTTTTTCTTGTAAATTCCCTCTTTCAGTCCAGAAGCCTTAGCTCGGCTGTTCTCCATCACTATTGCGAGGAGACGTTCCTGTACACACTCTTTATGAATCAGATTATTAACTGACTGAGGTTGAGAAAATAAGAATAATTAAGGTTTTTCTTTTGTTTTCACCGTATTTGTAGCTGCCCCATGAGTTTTGGCATCATTCCATTCTGTCCTCCTATTGGTGGAAAATCGCACTACATCACATTATGTTCTCTACAAGCTCAAAAGATGTTTCAGGCATTTTACTTTGTTCATTTAAGTGAGTTTGTCTCCTCAGAGGTCTGTTTTGTTCTCTCTAATTAGACTCATTTAGAAAGTGAGATATGGTTCTATGTTTGAGAGAATTTATCGAATCTGTTGTTTGTGTCAGCGGTCTGAAGATGGCACTGTTGAGGGCTCTGTGGTTCACAGCTCTGCTGCTGCAGCCCTTCGGGTTCCTTCTGAGTGCTGGATCTGAGACTGTCAGCTGTCCTGCACTGGCTGGAGTCCCAGGTTCTCCTGGACACAACGGCCATCCTGGAAGAGATGGTAGAGATGGGAATCCAGGCCCTAAAGGAGACAAGGGAGAGCAGGGTGTGTGTGTGTGTGTGTGTGTGTGTGTGTGTGTGTTTGACGTAAATTCATATTTATTTCACTGCTCTAATTTCAGGGCTGAGTGTGCAGGGACCTCCAGGTAAAACAGGACCTAGTGGTCCCATAGGTCCAGCAGGACCACAAGGACAAAAAGGAGAGCCAGGTGAACCCAAAACATGCAATTCCAAAATAAAATTCAGATGTGTATTGAGTTTAATAATATTTTGGGAAATTTGTGAATTCTTAATTATAAAATTTTACTTTTAAAATTCTATTTTCAACAACTATTTTTCCCCGATTTTGCTTGTCATTAGATGTATTGAGTAAAGCTCTACAAGAAGAAGTCTACAAGATCAAACACCAGCTTAATGTGTTGCTTACAGGTAAACTCAATCATACAGAGTGAAATTAATTCCTACTGATATTTCATTTTTATTGCATAAGGTTATACTTTTGAGAGGCAGGAGACTTTTTTAAAAATCTGCAAATATGGGATTGAAAATAAACGCTCTATCTGTCTTTAGAAATCAAGACCAAAGTGGCGTTCTCAGCCACACTGTACACGACTGGCAGTAGAAATATCGGACCATACACAAAACGTGTGACTCTAGTGTACGAAACCGCTTTGACGAACATCGGCAATGCATACGACCCCAAAACAGGTAACCACACACCGTTACTGAATTAGAAATGAGCTGTACTCGCACATGGTTGGATGCGTCAAACACAGACTCATGATCCGGGTCAGAACCCCGACTGACAGGATCAACATAAAAATTTAGACAAGAATAAAGTAACAAGCTTAAAAGCAGAAATCAGGAAATATTACTACATGGACAGGAATCAAATCTAAATGCAAAAAGTTTACTAGTGAAATGTCTAGAGTTACTCAGAAAGTTCATTTGAATCTGAAATCTTTAAGGTTTGTGATATTTCCGTGCTAGAGGTTGCATGGCAATGGAGTAAGACATGTCTAGCTCTAGCTCTCGCCAAACTCCTGTTCTAAAGCAAATAAGGGCCTTGCATTACAAAACATTGTGTGAAATTTGTTTTGTATGTGTTTCTGAAATATGAAAATAGTTGATATGCGGGCCAGTAGCTGAAAAACTAGGCAAATATAAATATGACGCATCATCTGGTACTAGGCCCAATGCTGCCTCGGCTTCAAGTTCCATCGTCTTTCAGTTCCCTTAAAAACAAAATTCAAGTGGTCAAAATGGAAATAAATAATATGGCGGCAATTCGCTCTGAGATAGACAAAATGAAGGCTACGATCAAAGAGGTGGAAGGCGGGCTATCAATGTGATCAGACGAACTGACAACTTTACAGTCTGTGGTAACTGATTTGAATGCAGAGATGACTGTGCTGAGAGGAAAGCGCGAAGACATGGAAGGAAGGATGAGTAGATGTAACATTAGGGGATACTTGGGTAGCTGAAACGGATGGATCAAGTTTTACTGCGTCGGTTTCAAGGCTGCTGAGAGAATCCCTACAGCTAGTAAAGGATGGACTTGTGGACCGTTCACACAGAAGTCTGGCACACGGAGACCGGATGGGAAACCACACACCATCGTGGCTAAACTTCACTGTGTCGAGATGCAGAGACATGCACGAAGTCGAGCTCCGCTGAGATTTAATGGGGAATCAATCGCCATCTTTCCGGACCATGCTGCAAGCATCGCCAAGGCCAGGGCTGTGTTCACAGAGGTTCGGAAATTGTTGCTTAATCATTAGGGCGTCCAGTTTGGCATCCTATTTCCAGCCCGACTATGCATCTCATAATCTCATATGATGGTAAAGGTATGGATGAGGTATGTCAAGAAGAACATCATCCCTACAGTGACCTGAAAGTAACTAAGTGACTGAGTTCGATGTGTACATTATTCCAATTACAATGGAGCAATATTTGTTTGTTTACATTATCCTTAGCTCTTACCATAGGGGGTAGGACTGTGTTACTCAGTCATGAGCAAGTGATTTTCTGACTCATCTCAAGGGCAACTTTGACAGGACAATATTTATTTAATTAACCTTGCTGCTGATGTCAATACCACCAGTTACTTTATTATAAATGCACTGTTAAAGCTTCCTCTTCTTATTTGCTTATATCTCCTGATAAGCAATTTTGGTAACCTTTAGTTATGAGCATGTTGATGCTCAGCTACATTTCAAATACATTTCAAAGCACATAATATTGTCATTGCTTTTGCCATTGCCAACAGATGTATTATATTGTATTTTTCTGTTATTGTCTTATGTATCAGAGTTTATGATAGATAGATAGATAGATAGATAGATAGATAGATAGATAGATAGATAGATACAACTTTATTGTCATTGCAAAGTACAGGTACATGGCATTTAGCATCTACCAGAATTGTGCAAATAGTAGAAATTGTGCAAATGAACAAGTACAGATAAATATCTACATCAGTAAATAAGGCTATCAGTATGTGCATAGAGGAAGTATGTGCAGGTTGTATTTACAGCAGATAAAGTGTTGTGTAATTATATAATTGTACAAAAGGCGTGGGGTGAAAGTATTATAGTTATAATTATATTATAGCAGAAAGTGTAGTGAGACATGAGTGTCCTAGCGGTGTAGTGTAGAGTTCAGTAGATTTATGGTTGTGGGGAAAAAACTGCCCATGAACCAGCTGGTTCTGGTGCGGATGGACCTGTATCTTCTCCTGGATGGACGGAGGTTGAACAGTTTGTGACTAGGGTGGGAGGAGTCCTTGATGATTTTCTGTGCTCTGAGCAGACATCTGCTGTGGTGAAGAGGCTCAATGCCAGGGAGTTGGTTTGATGATGCGCTGGTCAGTTTTCACCACCCTTTGCAGTGATTTCCTTTCACACACTGTGGAGCGGCCATACCACACTGTGATGGAGCTCGTCAAGATGCTCTCAATAATGCAGCGGTAAAAGGTGGTCAGGATCTTGGGGGAGAGGTGAACTTTCTTTAGTCTTCTCAGGAAGTAAAGACGCTGTTGCGCCTTCCTAACCAGAGTTGAGGTGTTCTGATGCCAAGACAGATCCTCAGAGATGTGGATGCCCAGGAACTTAAAGCTGGAGACCCGATGATGTAGATGGGGGAGTGTCTACTGCTGCTGGATTTCCGGAAGTCCACAATGAGCTCTTTGGTCTTTGTGGCATTGAGGGTGAGGTTGTTGATGGAACACCATGCTGACAGGCTCTGGATCTCCTCCCTGTAGGCCGATTCATCGCTGTTGCTGATTCGACCAACAACTGTGGTATCATCTGCATATTTAATGAAGATGTTGGAGTTATGCCGTGGAACACAGTCATGGGTGAACAGGGAGTAGAGCAGTGGGCTCAGCACACAGCCTTGTGGTACGTCGGTGTTCAGGATGAGGGTTGAGGATATGTGATTACCCGACCTTACAGACTGAATTCTGTTTGTTATGAAGTCCATAATCCAACTGCATATGGATGTGCAGATACCCAGGTCACTGAGCTTAGCGATCAGTTTACTAGGGATGACTGTATTAAAAGCAGAGCTGTCGATGAACAACATCCGAATGTATGTATTGTTATTGTCCAGGTGGGTGAGAGGTAGATGAATAGCAGTGGAAATGGCATCCTCTGTTGACCTATTGGAACGGTAGGCAAACTGGTGTGGGTCCAGTGTAGGTGGGAGACTCACTATGAGGTGACTTAAAACCAGCTTCTCAAAGCACTTCATAATAATGGGGGTGAGTGCAACAGGGCGTAAATCATTCAGACACTCTGCAGAAGAATGCTTGGGCACTGGTATAATGGTTGTAGTCTTCAGACATGTGGGAACAATGGCCTGGGCCAATGACAGGTTGAAAATGTCAGTGAAGACTTGTGCCAGTTGGACAATCTGTCTAAATAGAGATCCAAAACACAATTAATGTCCCCTCCAATTATAATGTTTGTTTTCTTGTCATCAGGAAGCAGATATATACAGTGGGGCAAAAAAGTATTTAGTCAGCCACCAATTGTGCAAGTTCTCCCACTTAAAAAGATGAGAGAGGCCTGTAATTTTCATCATAGGTACACTTCAACTATGAGAGACAGAATGAGAAAAAAAAATCCAGAAAATCACATTGTCTGATTTTTAAAGAATTTATTTGCAAGTTATGGTGGAAAATAAGTATTTGGTCACCTACAAAAAAGCAAGATTTCTGGCTCTCACAGACCTGTAACTTCTTCTTTAAGAGGCTCCTCTGTCCTCCACTCGTTACCTGTATTAATGGCACCTGTTTGAACTCGTTATCAGTATAAAAGACACCTGTCCACAACCTCAAACAGTCAGACTCCAAACTCCACTATGGCCAAGACCAAAGAGCTGTCAAAGGACACCAGAAACAAAATTGTAGACCTGCACCAGGCTGGGAAGACTGAATCTGCAATAGGTAAGCAGCTTGGTGTGAAGAAATCAACTGTGGGAGCAATTATTAGAAAATGGAAGACATACAAGACCACTGATAATCTCCCTCGATCTGGGGCTCCACGCAAGATCTCACCCCGTGGGGTCAAAATGATCACAAGAACGGTGAGCAAAAATCCCAGAACCACACGGGGGGACCTAGTGAATGACCTGCAGAGAGCTGGGACCAAAGTAACAAAGGCTACCATCAGTAACACACTACGCCGCCAGGGACTCAAACCCTGCAGTGCCAGACGTGTCCCCCTGCTTAAGCCAGTACATGTCCGGGCCCGTCTGAAGTCTGCTAGAGAGCATTTGGATGATCCAGAAGAGGATTGGGAGAATGTCATATGGTCAGATGAAACCAAAATAGAACTTTTTGGTAAAAACTCAACTTGTCATGTTTGGAGTGTCAGAGAAATTTTAAGGTTAATTTTATGCTTACTTTTAACATAACAATACTCTGCTTAAAATAGTATATTCTTACAGTATTCAAGTATATTAATCTTACAGTATTCAACTATATCCTTACAGTATTCAATTATAACTTAAGAGCAGGCTTTGCTTGAGGCAAAAGTATGATAATCAAGCATAACTATAGAAGTATTGGCATGCTAGTGTAATAACCACACTGAGGTTGGAAAGAGGGAAAAAAGAAGCATTGGAGATTGCAGGTTGGTCAGTCGGCCTGTCCAATGGGATCATTGGGTTGGTTGACCGGCCAATTGAGCTAATGGGAAATTGGATGAGCAAGTTGCATATCCTGTGACTATTTAATCTTAAAACGCAGGCTAATTAATCTTAAAATGCAGGTTATGAAATGCTTAAAGGCTTAGAGCCCAAGATGTGCACCGAGAGTGAAGAAAAACAAAAATAAAAACTAGACAAAAGAGGAAATAGACTAGACAGTGTGGTTACAGGGACATTAGTGAATAAGAAACATAAACATAAATAGCTGGGGTGCGAGACCATGTAGCTGCAACACTTGCTTTGCGCTGAGCTAGGTGTCATAATGCTGACTTTGCAATGTGCAGTTACCCAAACTTGCAAACGTCTAGAACATCGTGTTCAAGGTCAATACTATGTCAGAAGTCACAAGGAGGTGAAGAGAACAGCGTGTTCAAAGAACCAAAATAAGAAAAAGAAAAAAACAGAGGTTCTAGGAAAGAGGTTGAGACGTTCTGAAGAGCTGAAGAGATAGCCATAAAAGGTCACAGATAAGTCTGTATGCAAATTAGGTAAGGAGGGGCTCGATTGAAGGGGATGAAATGTTAAAATTGAATTGGATGTATAAATAGTAGGGAATTTTTCAAAGGTCTTCAGACCAGCTGCTCTCTTCAGTAATGTACATCTGACAGGTGTGTCTTACTGAATAAAGAATTTGCTTGTCCCCATTGGCTGATATTGACCGCTCGTTATTTTGGCTAAGTTTGGTAGTTTACTGAATTTCATTTTGATAAGTTTACTGAGTTAATTGAAAGTTAAGGGGAAATTGATACAACTCAACATTCATCCTGCGATATGTCCACTCAGAGGGGGCTCTGAGTTCTGACAGGAGGAGAAAGAATGCTGAGTTGCATCCAAAGAACACCATACCTACTGTGAAGCATGGGGGTGGAAACATCATGCTTTGGGGCTGTTTTTCTGCAAAGGGACCAGGACGACTGATCCGTGTAAAGGAAAGAATGAATGGGGCCATGTATCGTGAGATTTTGAGTAAAAACCTCCTTCCATCAGCAAGGGCATTGAAGATGAAACGTGGCTGGGTCTTTCAGCATGACAATGATCCCAAACACACCGCCCGGGCAACGAAGGAGTGGCTTCGTAAGAAGCATTTCAAGGTCCTGGAGTGGCCTAGCCAGTCTCCAGATCTCAACCCCATAGAAAATCTTTGGAGGGAGTTGAAAATCCGTGTTGCCCAGCGACAGCCCCAAAACATCACTGCTCTAGAGGAGATCTGCATGGAGGAATGGGCCAAACTACCAGCAACAGTGTGTAAAAACCTTGTGGAGACTTACAGAAAACGTTTGACCTCTGTCATTACCAACAAAGGGTATATAACAAAGTATTGAGATGAACTTTTGTTATTGACCAAATACTTATTTTCCACCATAACTTGCAAATAAATTCTTTAAAAATCAGACAATGTGATTTTCTGGATTTTTTTTTCTCATTCTGTCTCTCATAGTTGAAGTGTACCTATGATGAAAATTACAGGCCTCTCTCATCTTTTTAACTGGGAGAACTTGCACAATTGGTGGCTGACTAAATACTTTTTTGCCCCACTGTATGTTGAGGAAAGTAACAGGGATTGAGTTGATACTGCCAAGAATAATGATATATCTCCCATTAGGGTGTGCGTGCAAATTGGTAAGCTGAAAAGGAACGTTTGTCCGAAAGAGGACGGCAATGCCGTGAGCCTTGGAAGTAAAGGGTGATTGGTAAACCTGTGAAATCCAATTGCACCTTAGTCTTCACTGTTCTGTGGTTTTAATAAGGGTTTTTTGTAGAAAAATTATATGTTTAAAGACCTTGCCCCACTTAATAACATGACCCAATCCCCTGACGTTCCAGGAAACCAGTGAGATAATGACTGCCCACCCTAACACCTTGTTGAGACCTGTGCATTTAAAAGAGATATGACAAGAAATTACATCCAGTGCATGCTTACAATGAGAATGATGGTGATAACCTGGCAGCATTATAGCAACTAAAGAGGGAAGAAAAATAAAGGAAAAATACAAATAAAAACTCTGGGACAAAGACAAGATATACCAACGATAAGAAATGCCTGTATAGGCATGACATGACAAGTTGAGTTTTTACCAAAAAGTTCTATTTTGGTTTCATCTGACCATATGACATTCTCCCAATCCTCTTCTGGATCATCCAAATGCTCTCTAGCAGACTTCAGACGGGCCCGGACATGTACGGGGTGAGATCTTGCGTGGAGCCCCAGATGGAGGGAGATTATCAGTGGTCTTGTATGTCTTCCATTTTCTAATAATTGCTCCCACAGTTGATTTCTTCACACCAAGCTGCTTACCTATTGCAGATTCAGTCTTCCCAGCCTGGTGCAGGTCTACAATTTTGTTTCTGGTGTCCTTTGACAGCTCTTTGGTCTTGGCCATAGTGGAGTTTGGAGTCTGACTGTTTGAGGTTGTGGACAGGTGTCTTTTATACTGATAACGAGTTCAAACAGGTGCCATTAATACAGGTAACGAGTGGAGGACAGAGGAGCCTCTTAAAGAAGAAGTTACAGGTCTGTGAGAGCCAGAAATCTTGCTTTTTTGTAGGTGACCAAATACTTATTTTCCACCATAACTTGCAAATAAATTCTTTAAAAATCAGACAATGTGATTTTCTGGATTTTTTTTTCTCATTCTGTCTCTCATAGTTGAAGTGTACCTATGATGAAAATTACAGGCCTCTCTCATCTTTTTAACTGGGAGAACTTGCACAATTGGTGGCTGACTAAATACTTTTTTGCCCCACTGTATATATCTGCTTCCTGATGACAAGAAAACAAACATTATAATTGGAGGGGACATTAATTGTGTTTTGGATCTCTATTTAGACAGATTGTCCTCTTGTCCCCCCACCCAATATTACATCACCTCAAATTTTAAATAATTTAATCTAGGAACCTTGTTGATATCTGGAGACTTCAACATCCCACAGATAAAGATTACTCTTATTACTCTCACGTTCATAGGTCTCACAGTAGAATCGACTACTTCCTGGTGGATTCTAATTTAATTTAAAGTGTGAACAACACCAAATATCATAGTATACTCATCTCCGATCATAGTCTTTTACTAATGATCATTGCTTTACCCTTCCCAAACAACATTACTCATGGTGTTTTAACCCCTTGCTATTAGCTGACAATAAGTTTTGTAAAAGCATGGCAGTGAAGATAAGGGAGTTTATCAAAATAAATGACACAGGTGAAGTCTCAGATTCAATCCTTTGGGAAACGCTTAAGGTGGTAATGCGTGGTCATATCATTTCCCATGAATCCTCTGTTAGAAAGGAAAAAAGGAAAGGGACAAGCGTCTAATAGAAATTGAAAGCAGCCTTCCCATGTTTGAATCAGCATACCAAATTTCAAAATCCCCACTAAAGTTTCATGAAATTGTGAAGCTTAAATACGAATATATAACTGCATTTTAGGACAAGGTTAATAATTCACTTCTTAAACTGAAACAAAAGCAATTTGAATTAGGAGACAAGTCTAGGTCAACCTTTTCATCCATCATGTTAAAACATCTACTAATCATCTGCGAAGGGCATGGAGTGAGTTGGGCATTGACCTGTCTGAACCCTTGTGGATTGAAATCATGGCCAGAATACACTCTTGTTGTACACCGTTTTCACTACTCCAAATCCAAACATGCTCCAGTCAGTGTCTTGTAGCTGTTGCTGTAGTGAGGAAATGCCCCTCTCTGGCCATACCTTCACTGTCTTCACTGATGGTTTCACACGTTTGATGAGTGGTGTGTATTTGGGTAGCATGAACAAAGAGAGGTAATCAGACTGACCCAAGTGGAGGAGGGAAATGGCCCTGTATGCCTCAGCAATGTTAGTGTAGACATGGTCCAGTGTGTTGTCCTCTCTAGTAGTGCGGGAAACATGCTGATGAAATTTGGGAAGTACAGATCTTAAGTTGGAGTGGTTGAAGTCCCCAGCAACAATAATAGCTCCACCGGGATGTGTGGCCTGTTGCTTGCTGATAACTGCATGCAGTTCTTCCATAGCAGCCTTAGCATTAGCATCCAGAGGGATGTAGGCTGCAGTCACAACAATGGCAGAGAATTCTCTTGGTAGATAAAAGGGTCTGCATTTGATCATCAAATACTCCAGATGAGCTGAGCCATGACTTTTAATTACAGTTGAGCCTGTGAACCATGATTTGTTAACATAAATGCACAGACCTCCACCCTTGCGCATACCAGAGTCCACTGCTGATCTGTCTGCTCGGAAAACACTGTGTCCCTCTAGCTCAATGGCACTTCTGGGAATGTTGTTGTTAAGCCATGTTTCCGTAAAAATCATGACATTACATTCCTTGATCCCCTGATTCCTTGATCGTTTTTGCTTTGTTATCCAAAGTCGCAGTTCGTCCAATTTATTCACCAGATATCGTACATTTGAAAGAAAGATGCTTGGGAGCGATGTTCAATGAGGGTTTAGCTTTAGCCTCGCTCTAACAATGCAGTGCTTTCCCCGTCTTTGTTTACACCCGCAGCGCCAGTGCTGTGCTCTCTCTGCCGGGTGAGCTGGAGCGGAGATCCGCGGTGTCTTGGCGATATCCTGAGGGAGTTGAAAGATCAATAATTGATCATTTATCCAGTTATGGCCAATGTCCAACAATGCTTGTTGGCTGTATGTGATATATGCAAGGCTATTCTAAATTAATAAACTTGCAACTAGTAGAGAAATAACTACTAAATAGCAAAATCTGGGGAGATGCTGAGCCTCGCGTTGTGCACACGCCACCATCTTGGTCTTGTGGCCATATAATAGCATAATGCGCTGTTTGAGTTACCTTAACATGGAGGGTTTGGCAGGAGTCTGAGCTGTTTACTCTGTGGATTTCCCAAACAAAAAAACCCTTATGTGGATTTTTTTTGGAGGAGTATTGTGCTCACCTTGTTCTTGTAGGTGCTAGAAGGGGATGAAGGGGTTATCAGTTTTGTTCGTCTACCAGACTTATTCTGTCAGATGTCCGTTTTAATTTTTATTTGTTGTCATGTTGTGGCTTTCATAGATTTCAGATATACAGCTATTTCCCATTTTCATGACTAATGTCAATATTTCCAGAGGTGTGGAGGGCTGCTCAGTCAACTTCATGAGTTGGAATGTCAAATCACTTAACTATCGAGTGAAACGTAAAAAGGTATTTGCACATTTAAAACAACTTAATGTAGATATCGCATACCTTCAGGAGACCCATCTACATACAGCATATCATTTTCAACTTAGAGGGAGTTGGGCAGGACAGATAAATCACTCCAATTTCCTTTCAAAAGCTTGAGAGGCAGCCATACTTTTAATAAAAAACACCCCATTTACTATGATTAGTGTAGAGGCAGACCCATTAGGGCGTTATGTTATTGTGTGTTATTCATATGGATCCTGAACGCATCAAGGCTGTTAAGAACTGGCCCTGCCCCGAGTCCCGCAAGCAGCTCCAGCAGTTTCTTGGGTTTGCTCATTTTTACCAGAAGTTCGTCCGTAACTATAGCTCTGTCACTGCCCCTCTTCACCGCCTCACTTCTACTCTGCTACCCTTTTCTTGGAGGAGCTGAAGGAGCTATTCACTTCTGCCTCCATCCTGACCCTGCCCGACCCCACCCGGCAGTTCATCGTGGAGGTTGATGCCTCCAACCTTGGGGTAGGGGTCGTCCTGTCTCAGCACAATCCCCGGGGTAACCGCCTGCACCCATGTGCCTTCTTCTCACATCGACTAACCCCAGTCGAACAGAACTATTCTGCAGGAGAGAGGGAACTGCTGGGAATAAAACTGGCCCTTGAGGAATGGCACCATTGGTTGGAAGGGGCTGAGCTCCCCTTCATTGTGTGGACTGACCACAAAAACCTTGAGTACCTCCAAACTGCCAAGAGCCTCAATCCCCGCCAGGCTTGTTGGGTACTCTTCTTTGGCAGGTTCCGCTTTGCACTCTCCTACCTCCCAGGGGCTAAGAATGGGAAGCCAGTTGCCCTTTCCTGTCAGTTCACCGCTATGGATGAGGGACCCACTGTGGAACCATTACGTTCCCAAGTTCTCCAGTGGTGCCACAACTCCCGCCTGTTCTGCCATCCTAGAACCACCAGCACAATGGCAGTGTCCTGCTTTGGTCAGTGTTCTGCTGGGAAACCTTGGGTCCTAGCATCCATGTGGATGTTACTTTGAAACCTACCTAAGCATTGTTGCAGACCATGTACACCCTTTCATGGAAACACTATTCCCTGATGGCTGTGGCCTCTTTCAGCAGGATAATGCGCCGTGCCACAAAGCAGAAATGGTTCAGGAATGGTTTGATGACCACAACAACCAGTTTGAGGAGTTGACTCCGCCTCCAAATTCCCCAGATCTCAATCCAATCCAGCATCTGTGGGATGTGCTGGACAAACAAGTCCGATCCATGGAGGCCATAACCTCACAACTTACAGGACTTAAAGGATCTGCTGCTAACATCTTGGTGTCAGATCCCACAGCACACCTTCAGGGATCTAGTGGAGTCCATGCCTCAATGGGTCAGGGCTGTTTTGGCAACAAAAGAGGGGTCAACACAATATAAGGCAGGTGGTCATAATGTTATGGCTGATGGCTGATTGGTGTATATTGTCTGTGGTGTTTGGGGGATGGGGGTTAGTTATTTGTGTTTTTCTGTTCTGTATCATGTAAAAAAAAATTCATTTAAAAACCCTGATCAATATTTGTGTTATTTCCTGACGCTGGTTTGCAGTTATTACACACAGTTACAGCAGAAACAAATGCCAACCATCATGGTGAAACTGTTAAAGAGTGAGCAGTGCATTATAACAGGAGGTTACACTGGCCAAAATCTATCACACACACTAGTATGTTGGACCAGTGGAGTGTTTATTTACCCACTGAAAAAAAAAAAGGAAAAAAAACATTGCTCTAACATGCACATCTGATTCCAGGTCAGTTTAAAATGAAGCTAGGGTAAATATTTCACCACACTGCTGATGACGTGTGTAAAAATGATCATATCACAGAGGAGATCAGATCTGGGGTTAGTAGGAATCAACCCAGCCTTGTGTCTTCATGCCTTTCTGTCTGTTTTTCTTCCATAAGAAGGCCAGAATTGTGCCGTACTAGTCTCCGTAATCTGGCTTAGATGGTGAGAGACAGTACAGGTGGCATGTATGAGATGGTAATCAGAGGTCAGTTACACATGGAGCCACATCTTCCTGATCTCTACAGTCTACAACAAACTCCGCCTGCTGCCTGTTCCTGAGCCTCTTCACTAAGGTTTGTTTGTAATCAGGTAAATTATCTCTCCAGGTATCTTCACAGCACCCGTGAAAGGAGTTTACTACTTCACTTTCGTCCTCTTCAATCCGAACAACCTGCCGACCGGTGTGGCTCTGATGAAGAACACAGAAAGCATAGTTCTTGCCACTGATAATGAGCCTGGAGCCGACACCGAGGACACGGCAACGAACTCGGTCTCACTGCTGCTCGAGGAAGGAGACCAGGTCTACATGGAGCTCATGGAGAACCGGAAGGTCTACACAGACGGAAACAAACGCAACACGTTCAGTGGCCATCTCCTCTTTACCATGTAAACATCCTGCATGTGATGGAGAGCTGCTTCCTCTGGCCATTACTGGCTTTTAATATCGGAAACATATCGACTGAGTGACGCAGTGTGTTATATCTCATTACTTCAACATGGTCATGCCATTACTGTAGATTATTGCCTCATTATCTGGTTTTAACACACTGTTCAATTATGTATTATGTAGTCATTTTGAAATATTATATCATTATTTCAACTAAAAAACAAATGTGTTTCATGTGGCATGAGATTATTGTAAAGAGTCTTTCACTTGAGTACCTCAAAAATGATTTTGACTTAACATTCGCCTCAGTCTATGGATCAGACTGATTTTTTGAACATTAGCTCTGATTATTATGGAATTTCATTGGTGTAAGAGTCAAAACCTCGATCGCTTTAAAGCCCTGAACACTTTAAAGTGAACCACCAGTCAGACGCGTGACTGTAATGTGAACAGGATCGTGTAGGATATTGCAGATAAATAACACACTCTTTACAATAAACCCGCCTTCAGTTTATTCAGTTCTCAGGACATCAGAATACAACAAGTGATGCAAAATTGTTCGAGTCAGATAAATAGAGCAAGAAAGAGAAACGTCACCATGCGGAATCAGTTCACCAATCCCTTTTCTAATAATCTGTCCTCATATCAACCACATGCAATACAATTCATTTATTCATTCTTTTAGTTCTTTAAATGATTTGCATTTAGCACATTTACATCAGAGTTCATTAAAAGCTGATTAAAGCTGATTAAGCTAACATTATACATTTAACATTAAAGGGAAGTTTCCACACCTGGGACTCATTGTAATTGTAATTAGTGTCTGTGCGTAAATACTTTTATAGTCACAGCCATAAATGTTCTGTTTGGAAAGGAGTCAAGAAGGCCCAGTACACCAAGTACACCATCCCCACTGGAAAGCATGCTGGTGGATCTCTTGTGTTTTGGTGCTGTGTGAGCTCCAGTAGCACAGGGAACTTTGATGTCAAACGTGCAAACCACACCAGGTCTCAGTATAATCTAATTCTGTATTTGAGAGCAAAGAGCTGTCAGGTGAGTTACCTGCTCTAAAATGGCCGAGTGCACTGCAGGATCCAAAAGACTTTCATCAGCCTTCAGCTGCACTTTCACTATGTGTTTCATCTGTACAACTGTGCAAGACAGCATAGACACACAGCAGTGCACGATGTTCAGACAAGCACTTCACAAACCACTTCATCATCTATATTGATCACTGCTATATTTTAATGAGGACATCCAGCAGCATGTGTCACACACACTTCTGTTAGGTCACTTTCACTAAAGGTTTGATTCTGGTGCAAATTGTCAGCATTTTTTTCTCTGTCCGTTTGACTGTTTGGTTTTTTTTTTCATGCCATCCATAATCAATATTAGCTGCTGTCAGCTCTATATGTGAGTTAAACCACTGCCGGTACATCCCCCAGAGGTTGATCATCAGTGTGCTTACATGCAAGCAAGTGGACAAGAAATAAATTTGGGAGATTTCACCATAGAGAAGCCAGTGATAACTTCATTTTAAGTTCTTTGAACTTTTTTGAATATTACTCAGCACACCATGAAAGCCTCCTGGTGGCCCAGCGGCAGGATTCCGTGCTCTCGTTGCCGCGGCTCGGGTTTAATTGGGAGGGTTGCTTCAGGAAGGGCATCGGGCGTAAAACCTGTGCCAAACTGAAACATGCGGACCAAACGATCCACTGTGGCGACCCCATGCGAGGAGCAGCCGAAACAGCAATAACTCAGCACACCATAAAAGGCTCTTGAGGGAAATATATTTTTAGATATCAGTCATAAACTAGTGAAAACTAAGATTTGGAAGTGTAGACATGTAGTAAAGGACTCACCGGTGTCACAGAAGAAATGGTACTGGTTGCTGTATTTTTTATCATCAAGTTTTCCGCAGTTTAACGTCCCACAGTTTTCCTGGGGTTCTGCGTTATCGGGCAGTGGGGATTGCCACAAGAGCTTGTCCACTTGGGTCCCATCTACCCATTTCCATTCATCCCTGAATAAACCGGACGAAGAAAACCCCTGGGCTGTTGCCACTTGCTGTAGCAGGTTGTTATCTGAGAGGTCGAAGGCACTGGCCAGGTCTGTGTAATTCTGTCTACAGTAACTCCGAGCATCAACCCAATTTCACAGTGCACTCGGGGTATCCCCGGATTTTTGAATACAAGAATAAGAAAATCTCAAGCAAAGGAGAACAAGCTAAACATTTCAGAATGTGGAAATCAGTATGAAATTTAAGTAGTAGATCTTTTTTTAATGTATAGCTTATAATATTGGATATGCTGTAATCTGGAGATATGGCTCTCGCTATTCTGGCACCTGGTGTAATGAACGTCCCATAAAGGTCCAAGTAACTAGCAGTCTTCAAATGACGCCTGAAGATAAAGGAGATAAAAAAAGATTCAGCTTCATGATGTACAAGTAGCTGGAGAACATTAAGAAAAAAATCACCATCAGTTATTATGTAAGGGCTTACATGTAAAGGTAATAACGCTAACACTGAGAAAATCGCCTACTAATGGTACAAATTTCAACGATGTGTAAGTGTGTGTGAGGAATCCACATTAAAAAAACCTGAGTAATTAATAACTTTGTGTGGCTCATAGAGCACTTTATTAGGAACACTGTACTAATATTAGCCAAAGCCTCTCTTCAATTCTTTGTGCCATGGATTCCACAAGATGCTTGAAACATTCCTTGCTGATTCTGGTCCATGTTGACATGATTGCAGATTTAACAGAAGCACTTTCATGCAGTGAATCTCCCTGTCCTAACTGTTCTAATTACACAGCCTCCACCAGCCTGGACTGATGGCACAAGGCAGGTTGGGTTCATGGATTCATGCTGCTGATACTACATTCTGACCCAACATCTGTGTGAAATCAAGATGCAACAGGCCAGGCTACATTTATCCATCTTAAACATGTGCCCACTGCAGCCTTTCTGTTCCTGGCTGACAGAAGAGGATCCCAATGTGGTCTTCCACTGTTGTAGCTCATCTGCAGACCCAAAGCGCTATCCGCTACACTCTGCGTGCACAGAGGCAATTGTTCTAGGAGCGCACAGAAGTGCTCTGCACAGAGCTCTGGCTTGGCCAGCCTCAACCTGCCCTATCTGCTCCAGACTTATTGGCTCATGGTCTGGTATGGACATACTGTTATGGGGAAGGACTCGGTACAGAGTGGGAGTGAGTACTGAGCAGGGCCCATTATCTGATTGGATAAAGAGATTGGATAAAATTTACAGGCCTTTGAAAACTGGTCTACCACCATGAGTATCGCCCCATCCCCTGAGACACTGGTAGGCCAGTGACAAAGTCCAGGGTGGGGTGGTATGAGAAGGGGTTGAAGTAGGCCATGCGGACATGTTCGAGGCTCCATGTTTCGGGCACAAGTCTGGCAGCCTGTGACAAAGGTCCGAACAACTTTGTACATGGTGGGCCACCAGAACCGATACCACAAGAACTCCAAAGTTCTGACCACACCAGGGTGCCCAGCAAATGGTGAGGTGTGGCCCCAGGAGAGAACCTGTGGTTTACCTGGATCTGGCTCCTGCTGGAGTGCCCAGCGGACCACTTCTTCCAAACCCCAGCGTAGAGGTGCAACTATTTTGGAAGATGGAATTATGGGCTGGGGGTTTGGGTCCTCAACCAGCGGGTCCCACTGGCAAGAAAGGCCATCTGGCTTAATGTTCTACAACCCAGGTTTTAAAGGACAGGCTGAAATCAAACAGGGCGAAGAACAAGGACCGTCTGGCCTGCTGCGGATTAAGCCATTTGGCCTGCTGGATGTAGGTCAGCTTCTTGTGGTCTGTGAGAATGAGGAAGGGATGCTTGGCCCCTGCCAGCCAATGCCTCCACTCCTTCAAGGCCAATTTGATGTCGAGAAGCTCAAGATCCCCTACATCATAATTTCTCTCTGGTGCAGTTAATGAGTGGAAGAAATGTGCACTGGGATGTGGCTCCAATTTAGGCCGTGACCGTTGGGATAGGACAGCCCCCACCCCTGTGGTGAAAGCGTCAAGCCCAACCTCCAAGCTCTGAAGTGGGCTTCGTGGCCAGGCTACCATCCTTTTTCTTAAAAAAAAGAAGCCTGCACAAGCTAGCAATGTGGACGGGCGGACATGTCCGAGAGATAAAGCCTCTTGGAAGTATTCATCCATGGCTTTTTTAGATTCTACACCAGATTTGTAATTACTTCACTGTGTCGTAAAAACAGAACTCAGCAACAGCACTAAATAAACCAAATCTTCTTTACAATTTGAATTCATTTCCTTTGCAAATGAAACCTCCTGGCAGCATGGTTGCATGTCAACAAAAATACTTTTGCAATCCAAAATACTTCATACAAATGCATGTAAAGTACATTGACAAACTTAACTTGCTTAATTTTTCTAATTTTTCTTACTTCTTGTGACTTAAGCAAAATTATACACATTATCGTTTTTTTAAAAAAAACCTACAATTAGTCATGCATTTTGTTATCTGCTGACATATGAGCAGATCAGTGTGACTCTACCACACTTTCTGTTACAAACAGATGCAGCTAATGTTAGCATGCTAGCTAGTCAGTCTCATTGTTCTAACAGAGAACAATTTAATTCAATTTATTTAATCATTTCATTTATAGCTCTTTTAACAGTGAACATTGTCTCAAAGCAGCTTTACAGAAGTATAGAAACAGAGAAGAAAAAAAGTTATTAGGTTTAAAGTTACGTAACTTTTATCCCTAATGGGAAGCCTGAGGTGACGGTGGCAAAAAACCTTGAGAGGAACCAGGCTCAGAAGGGAACCCATCCTCATTTGGGTGACACTGGACAGTAAATAATGTCCTTTCTACAACAGCAACCAAGGGCCCATGAGGAACTATTAGGTCAGTGTAGTGACTGAGTTCGTTATGGACACTAATTCCTTGCTGTAGCTGACCGATGTAACGGCAGATCCGTGACAGTGTGATAGTCTCCAAGTGGCTCTGTCCACAGCTGTCTCCTGGTCACAGGCCGTCCACACAGATCCATCCGCAGCATCAGTGAGCACCACCAAGCGACGAGACTCCGACCAGGGGTAGAGCATCTGGATGGATCAGGCAGAACAAACAGCTCCTGAAATAAATTTAACCTTGTCTGCATCAGCCGCTGAGGAGGGACACTGGACACCACTGGACTTTCAAACTAGCTTATCTCAGTAATGTTTAACTTTATTCACATTCGCTTTAATGAGCATTTATTCATCCATATTCACCTCACATCAGAGTTTTCACTGGAGCATCTGAGCCTAAACACTCCTCTGTGTTACACACACACCATGTACCATGATCCTGACCAGCATAAACATCTTACTGAAGATGAACAAATTCTCCAAAAGCTACATTTTCCCTTATAAATCTTCCCCTAAAGATTGGCTGGCGGAGCGACTTCATCTTAATCCCCATGGCTTTGAATGAGATGTGTTCTACGAGGTGTGTGTGTGATGTGACATGGCTCATTGTGTACAGCATCTTTCCATAAGCCATTACAGACAGAATATAGTGAGAGACTAGAGTAAAGACTTTTTTAAACAAATGATTCTTATTTTCACATTTTGTTGTTGTTGTTGTTGTTGTTGTAGTAAACGATGGCGACGACAATCCACTAACCCTCATCCCCATCCCCCTCCCAGAAGCTCAGTTGGTATAATCCTTATGTGAATCTGTCCATTCAATGGGTCCGTCCAAATAAAAAATAAATAAAACACACACACACTCACACACTTACACTTATTTGGATACTTCTAACAACAACTAATCCGTTGACTCATAGCATCATCTCTAGAAGCGTCACTTAGCCTGCATTGTTTTGTACTTTTTAACTACGGCTATGTTTACACGGTCACCCCTGCGCATTCCACACTTGGTTCAGTCCAACTCGTTCCTCATTTGTCGGATTCCAATTGCATTTCTCACCTGTACATAGTGCACTAGGACACAGTGTGGATTCTATGCGAGGAAGTGCGCGTCAACAGGAAGTGGAGATCTATTTGGAATTCTGCCTTCGGCTGGAGAAGTTCGGGCTCCTTAGTTGTTCCTGTGACTGGAGATCCGGTGCTCCTCCTCACACTTTTACAGGATCTACGCTGTTTATTCGGGGGATTTATTTTTAGTCATTTTATTCTAAACCGTGAATATAAAGTTTTATTAGTTGTTTTGTTTGAGTTAGTTGTCGCTGAGCCGACTGGCACATAGCGCAGTTAGCTAGCTTAGCATTCGCTGACTCCCGGCGCTGAGGATGCCGACTGTGCGGGACAGCAGTGCGAGCCACCCGGGCGACAATCCTCACCAGGTCCGGGTCAAGGCCTACTACCGCGGGTAAGCGCCGAGAACCGACACTTTAGTTTTAACTTTTATTTCACTTTAAGATTCTTAAATCGGTGTGTAAACCTGTTTATAAGTCTCTATGTTTTTGGAATAAAATCTGTCAGTTAGCTTTGAGGCTAAACTAAGTTAGCGTAGTTCAGAGAATGTTTATCTATTAGTTTCACTGAATATTTATTTTGAGTGGATTTACGTTTAGTTCTTGTCTTTTGTTTTGATTTCTAGTTAACCTGAAACCTTTTTTTAATCACTTTCCGTTTCAATGTTTACCTGCCAGGAGTCTCCTAAAGTTAGGAAAATCATCATCATCATCATCATCATCATCAAGCTATATATCATACATTATTACTGTTATTCCGAGTTTTTGACATGATATTAAAATGTTCTGTTCATCTGGCATTTAATATTTACACAATATGAAGCAGATCATAAACAAATACACAAATCTGTACTCATTAGTGTGTGTGTGTGTGTGAGAGAGAGAGAGAGAGAGGTGTGTTCATGTCTGTCACTCTATATAAAGCTAAGGGAAGCATTGACATTAATAACTACATGAGAGAGTAGCTATTCAAAACACACACACTCTCTCTCTCTCTCACCCCACACACACACACTCTCTCTCTCTCTCCCCCCCCACCCCCCCACACACACACACACTCTCTCTCTCTCTCACACACACACACACACACTCTCTCTCACACACGTTCACATTCTCCGTATCGGTGTTCCTCTTTGTTAGTTTGTAATACGGAAATAGTTCTGTGTTGTAGTCACTGTGTGTGAGTGTGTGTGAGAGAGAGAGAGAGAGAATGTCGTCACTCAGGACCTGATAAACCTGTATTGTGAGGAAGTTGTTCCCATTCCTCCCTCTCTCTCTCTCTCTCTCTCTCCCTCTCTCTATCATCCTCTCTCTCTCTCTCTCTCTCTCTCTCTCAATCTCTACCCCACTCTCTCTCTACCTCTCTACCCCACTCTCTCTCTACCTCTCTCTCTCTCTCTTTTCTCTCTCTCTCTCTCTCTCTTCCTCAATCTCTCCCCCACTCTCTCTCTACCTCTCTCTCTCTCTCTCTCTCTCCCCTCTCTCTCTCTCTCTCTCTTCCTCAATCTCTACCCCACTCTCTCTCTACCTCTCTACCCCACTCTCTATCTCCTCTCTCTCTCTCTCTCTCTCTCTCTCTCTCTCTCTCTCTCCCCTCTCTCTCTCTCTCTCTTCCTCAATCTCTACCCCACTCTCTCCCTACCTCTCTACCCCACTCTCTATCATCCTCTCTCTCTCTCTCTCTCTCTCTCTCTCTCTCTCTCTCTCTCTCTCTCTCTCTCTCTATCAATCCTCTCTCTCTCTCTCTCTCTCTCTCTCTCTCTCTCTCTCTCTCTCTCTCTCTCTCCTCAATCTCTACCCCACTCTCTCTCTACCTCTCTACCCCACTCTCTATCATCCTCTCTCTCTCTCTCTCTCTCTCTCTCTCTCTCTCTTTTTCCTCAATCTCTACCCCACTCTCTCTCTACCTCTCTACCCCACTCTCTATCATCCTCTCTCTCTCTCTCTCTCTTTATCATCCTCTTCTCTCTCTCTCTCTCTCTCTCTCTCTCTCTCTCTCAATCTCTACCCCACTCTCTATCATCCTCTCTCTCTCTCTCTCTCTCTCTCTCTCTCTCTCTCTCAATCTCTACCCCACTCTCTCTCTACCCCACTCTCTATCATCCTCTCTCTCTCTCTTTCTCTCTCTCTACCTCTCTACCCCACTCTCTATCATCCTCTCTCTCTCTCTTTATCATCCTCTCTCTCTCTCTCTCTCTCTCTCTCTCTCTCTCTCTCTCTCTCTCAATCTCTATACCCCCCTCTCTATCATCCTCTCTCTCCTCTCTCTCTCTTTATTCTCTTGACATGTACAGTATCCCCAGATCATTACAGGACAGAGATCTCTGTTGTAAATAAAGGCTGAGAGTCAGTGTAAAGCCCTGAGAGTGGACGCGGACTCGTCACGGGGTTCACGTCAACTTTACAGTGCTGGACTCTGTGATGGTCTGTTCCAAGAAACGAGACAGAGATCAGCGCTGGTCTCCACCGTCACCTCTCATGGACTGATGGAGCAGTGAGACAGCTGTCTGTGGAAAGCGTTTCTGGAGCGTCTCACGAGGAGACTTTTATGATGTCATCATTGACTCATTGACCATCAGCTGCCATCGATCCAGCCGGACCTGGGAGCTGAGACACATTTATTAATAGGTTCCCGTCAGCAGTAGGAGAGAGTCCATCAGCAGTACTGTATTATATCAGACTGGTGTTTCCTGTGGTGTGTGTGCTGGTGTAACGGTCACTCAGGGGCTGATTCCAGCGGCTAGAACATCAGACGTCCATCACAACAGCTGTACACCATCACAGTCACACCTTCACTACAAAAATACAGGACGAGTCCCTGCCTCTCCCTCTCTCTCTCTCTCTACCCCCCTCCCCCTCTCTATTTCTCTCTCTATCTCTCTCTTGCTCCCCCCTCTCCTTTATCTCCTTCTTTTCTCTCTCTCTTTATCTTCATCTACTTGTCTGTACATCGTGTTACTCAGTTGTGACAGAAACTGGAGAAATATTGAACAATTTCTAATACTGTTTATAATCTCTCTCTCTATCTCTCTCTCTATCTCTCTCTCTCTCACTCTCAGGGACATTATGATCACACACTTTGAGCCGTCCATCTCGTATGAGGGTCTGTACAGTGAGGTGAGGGACATGTGCTCTCTGGACAATGACCAGCTCATCACCATGAAGTGGATTGATGAAGAAGGTCTTTCTCTCACACACACACACACACACACACACACTCAGAGTTACATATATTATATTACACACCCTTGTAATCAAATTATTAATTGTATTAAATGTGTGTGTGTGTGTGTGTAGGAGACCCCTGCACCGTGTCTTCTCAGCTGGAGCTGGAAGAAGCTCTCCGTCTGTATGAACTGAACAAAGACTCTGAGCTCATCATCCACGGTGAGTTCAGCTCCTGGAGTTCCTCTTCACTCTGGAGTTCTGAAAAGCACAGGATTAAAAATCTGTTGTTTATTGTTTACCTGGTAAACGAACGGAGACAAGAGAAAAGGCTGTTCTATGGATTTACCACATTAGAGTAGCTTCAGCACCGCCCACTCGCTAGGGACGGGCGGGACGACGCTGTATGATGGAAACTCGTGGTCCAGCTCATCTGCTGGAGGATTAAAGTTCTCACATGTGGAAGACCTACATTATCGTGTTATTGTCATGTTATGTTGTGTCTCGGTGAGGTCGGGGCATTTTCATAACTTTTTTTTGTAGTAGTTGTAATATTTATCAGTAATTAATGAGGAATGTCTGGAGGAAAGCTGTGTGAAGCGTCATGAGCTGACCCTGATCGTCACATGGTGCAGATCTAACCTCCTTCACGCAGGAGCGTGCGTTTTAACACCTCCCTACATCACCGTCTCGAAGACACGCCCCCTAATAACGTCACAAGATGAGGTGATGGACCAATCAGCTTATGAATCTGGAATGATCCACGGCTCTGTTGGTGTATTAACTGACCCCTCACATGAACGTTTGGACACACACGTGTGCCGTAACCACCATGTCCACACCACATGTTTAAAATGTTTATAACCAGAAGGGGGCGTTGCCTAACATCACGAACTGTTGCACTAATTACATGCTAATAAGTCACATTGTACAGGGCAGGTGTGTGTTATGTTGTTTATGTGAATCTGACCCTGTGTGTGTGTTCTCTAGTGTTTCCATGTGTCCCGGAGAAACCTGGCATGCCTTGTCCAGGAGAGGACAGTGAGTCTCCCCACACACACACACACACACACACCTTTATTTATTACTCCAGATCTGTTCTGACAGAGATACACTCTGTGTGTGTGTGTTTAGAGTCTATCTATCGGCGTGGAGCTCGACGCTGGAGGAAACTCTACTACGCTAATGGACATGCCTTCCAGGCCAAACGCTTCAACAGGGTACTGACCATCAAAAATTATAATAGTAGTAGTAGTAATGAACTGTGACCTTTAACACATTAATACCGTGTGTGTGTGTGTGTGTGTGTGTGTGTGTTTTCAGCGTGCACACTGTGCTATCTGCACTGACCGGATCTGGGGTCTCGGGCGCCAGGGCTACAAGTGCATCAGCTGTAAACTGCTCGTCCACAAGAAGTGTCACAAACTGGTCACGCTGGAGTGTGGCAGACAATTACAGGTACTGTGTCCATCACTGTCGCCATGGTTACACAGGTACATGTGGCGTGTTCATTACTGTGTTAATTCCAATAACACATAGTTATAGTGTTAATTATTGTGTTATTGCTTACAGCACTGATCTAACAGTAAGTAAGCACTAGTGTGTGTGTGTGTGTGTGTGTGTTGAACAGGAGCCAGTGTTGGAGCGAGTGGATCAGTTGCCACACCCAGCTGACCACCCAGAGCCAGGTAATTAACTGATTCGGTCCATTAGGTTACTGACTGGAACCCTGTGGTGTGCTGTGTTGATCTGTACTCATCAGATCAGTGTGTGTGTATGTGTGTGTGTGTGTGTGTGTATGTGTGAGGTTAGACTCCTGAGAGCTATTGCTAATGTTCACTTTCTCTCTTGTTCAGTTCTCCCTCATAAGAACTCCAGCGAGAGCATCAACCACATGGGAGAGGAGCATGAGGTCAGAGCTCTACAGTTATATAACTTTTGTGTGTGTGTGTGTGTGTGTGTGTGTGTGTGTGAGAGAGAGATGGTGGGAAGTGTTGACATTGTGTGTGGGGAGTATTATTATAAGTACTTGCAGTTAATGAGAATGCTTAGATAGACTCTGTGTGTGTGTGTGTGTGTGTGTGTGTGTGTAGGCGGTGAGCAGCAGGGACCCAGGTAAAGCCCCCTCCAGTCTGGGTCTCCCCGATTTCGACTTGCTCAGGGTGATTGGACGAGGGAGCTACGCTAAAGTGCTGCTCGTGCGCCTGAAAAAGACGGAGCGCATCTACGCCATGAAGGTCGTTAAGAAGGAGCTCGTTAATGACGATGAGGTAATGGACACCTCGTTACTGACAGTGTGCTCATTAACACCTCGTAGTAAAGGAGCTCATTAACCTCATGTACAGTATCAGATTCACTGTGTGTGTGTGTGTGTGTGTACAGGATATAGACTGGGTCCAGACGGAGAAGCACGTGTTTGAACAGGCCTCCAATCACCCATTTCTGGTGGGCCTTCACTCCTGCTTCCAGACCGAGAGCAGGTTCGAAAACACACACACACTAACACATACACATTCCACTGTGGAAAAGTGTGTGGGTGTGTATGTGGCCTGTATGTGAAAAGGGTGTGTATGACTTTCATGTGATTGTGTGTGTGTGTGTGTGTGTACAGACTCTTCTTCGTGATTGAGTATGTGAACGGAGGAGACCTGATGTTCCACATGCAGCGACAGAGGAAGCTTCCAGAGGAACACGCCAGGTAGGGAAGAAGTGTACACTTCACCACTGATCTGACGAAACCCCCAAATGTGGGCGGGTCAGCCACCTGTGCACATAGCGGATACAGTAACCCTAATGGTGTGGGTAGGCATGACATAAACTTTTGTGTGTGTGTGTGTGTGTGTGTGTGTGTGTTTTGTGTGTGTTAGATTCTACTCCGCTGAGATCAGTCTGGCTCTGAACTACCTTCACGAGCGAGGCATCATATACAGAGATCTGAAACTGGACAACGTCCTGCTGGATTCTGAGGGACACATCAAACTCACTGACTACGGCATGTGCAAGGTGTGTGTGTGTGTGTGTGTGTGTGTGTGGAAGAGAGGTCCCTGGAAAAAGATTACTCTCTATGTGAACATGTCAAGTATGACTTTATATTTCTTTTTTTTTTTTGTGTGTGTGTGTGTGTGTGTGTGTGTGTTAGGAGGGTCTGAGGCCTGGAGACACCACCAGCACATTCTGTGGAACCCCAAACTATATTGCCCCTGAAATCCTGAGAGGAGAGGACTACGGTATACAAAACACACACACACACACACACAAGTGCTATATGGTAATACACCTTTTACAACTGATTGTCTAGTGTTACTGTCTTACTGTGTGTGTGTGTGTGTGTGTGTGTGTGTGTGTGTGTGTGTGTGTGTAGGGTTCAGTGTGGACTGGTGGGCGTTGGGGGTGCTGATGTTCGAGATGATGGCAGGCAGGTCTCCGTTCGACATTGTGGGTAGCTCAGACAATCCAGACCAGAACACTGAGGATTATTTATTCCAGGGTAACACACACACACACACACACACACACACACAGATAGATAGAAGGACAATAGAAGAGAAATGATGGTGTGTGTGTGTGTGTGTGTGTGTGTTTCAGTGATCCTGGAGAAGCAGATCAGAATCCCCAGGTCTTTGTCAGTGAAAGCAGCCAGCGTACTGAAGGGATTTCTCAACAAGGTAAACACACACACACACACACACACACACACACACACACACACACACTTCCCTGGAAGACAACTTTAACATTACTGTGATGAGTTCTGCACTAATCCTGAATGCTGATTGGCTGATTTAACTCTCTGTGGTTCGGTGTAACGTTCATACGCCGAGCCGAGACGCACCGGTCAGATGGCAGCCATATTGTTTGGAAGTGACATCATAGCTATCGTCACTCGGCCAATCAGCATTAAGATTATTCTGATAAAGTGGGTTGTGAATTCTGCAGAACAGACGGATAGAGTTAACTCCGAGTGTTCAGCATTCGGGGTCCAAACAGCGCCACCATCAGTTCACAGAGAGTTTGGACTGCTAATAACTTCAGCTGTCTCACTTTTTCTGTCTGTCTGTCTGTCTGTGTTTCAGGACCCTAAGGAGCGCCTGGGCTGTCATCCTCAGACAGGTTTTGGTGACATTACGGCTCATCCTTTCTTCCGAAATGTAGACTGGGAACTGGTGAGTCACTCTGTCTGTCTGTTGTTCTCCTGTCTGTCTGTCTGGTCTGTCTGTCTGTCTGGTCTGTCTGCTGTTCTCCTGTCTGTCTGTCTGCTGTTCTCCTGTCTGTCTGCTGTTTTCCTGTCTGTCTGCTGTTCTCCTGTCTGTCTGTCTGGTCTGTCTGCTGCTGTTCTCTTGTCTGTCTGCTGTTCTCCTGTCTGTCTGTCTGGTCTGTCTGTCTGCTGTTCTCCTGTCTGTCTGTCTGCTGTTCTCCTGTCTGTCTGTCTGGTCTGTCTGCTGCTGTTCTCCTGTCTGTCTGTCTGGTCTGTCTGCTGCTGTTCTCTTGTCAGGTCTGTCTGTCTGTCTCTCTGTGCCCCAGCCTGTGCCCTGTCTGTGTTTGTCTGTGCCCTGAGTTATCTGTCTGTCTCTGTCTGTCTGTCAGCTGTTCTTCTGTCTGTCTCTCTGTGCCCCAGCCTGTTTGTATTTGCCCTGGGTTATCTGCCTGTCTGTCTCTGTCTACCCGATGTGTCTAATTAATTTATGTGGACTGCAGACAGATGAGTCATTGTATGAAACTGATGAGTGTTCAGATCTGTGACGTGTGTGTGTGTGTGTGTGTGTGTGTGTGTGTGTTGTTTTTTTTTACAGATGGAACAGAAGCAGGTGGTTCCTCCCTTTAAGCCCAACATCTCTGGCGAGTTTGGACTTGATAACTTTGATGCCCAGTTCACCAACGAGCCCATCCAGCTCACCCCTGACGATGAGTGAGTGTGTGTGTGTGTGTGTGTGTGTGTGTGTGTGTGTGTTTGTGTGTGTGTGTGTGTGTCTTGTAGAAAGAAATAAGAAGTGGCTTTTAGTTTTTTTTAAGAAAAACGGGAAGCATGTTGCCCTGCCCGAATGGTGGAGTGACCTCATCATCTGTACTGTTACAGCAACACTAACTGCATCACTGCCCCTGATCTAATGTGTGTGTGTGTGTGTGTGTGTGTGTGTGTGTGTGTGTTTTGGGGGGCAGTGATGTGGTGAAGAAGATTGACCAGTCAGAGTTTGAAGGCTTCGAGTACATCAACCCATTGCTGATGTCAGCAGAGGAGTGTGTGTAAGGAGTGCAACATCTGAGACAGACGGGAAATGTCCGTGTGTGTGTGTAGCATTGTTTTTGCCAAATCTGTTTTTTTATTATTTTTTATTATACTTTGTAGATTTGCTCCTCTCTCTCTCTCTCTCTCTCTCTTCTCTCTCTCTCTCTCTCTCTCTCTCTCTCTCTCTCTCTCTCCTGTCTGTCTCACTCTGGCTGTCTCCGTCTACTGGGACTTGGACACTAATGACCAAATTAAACACTACATGTTTATAAAAACACACACACACAGCTTGTTGGAGTTCGTTAATAAGTATATCATTTTACAGTTAATTATGCATTCCTCAAACCCCCACACACACACACACTACAGGCTTACACACTACTCTCATTCTGTCATAACGTGTGTGTGTGTGTGTGTGTGTGTGTTTTTAGACGAAATGAAACACTAATGGAATTCCACTGTTGTTATTCCTGTTATTTTTATCATCACTGTTATGTTTGTTTCTCTGATGAAGCCGTTAAACAGAGAGAAAAAATCAGTTTTAAATAAAAACACATGGGATAATAATCATTCTCGAAGACTTATTACACTGTTATAACACTCTTATTACACTCCACACAGCGCTGCTGCGGTGTTCTGGACTCTGGTTGGTAGATGAGGTGGTGACTGATTCTCTCGAACAGCTTTCTTGTAATGCACTCGCTCTCATACCTTATGGTTCCCATAGCAACAGCTCGCCCGCAGAGGTAAAGCTGTAACTTTTACAGATGGAAGAAGAAGAAGCTACTGATTAGCAATATTAGGGGCAGTTCAGTCCTAAACCCTACGTCCAGTGCTGTTCGGCGTCAAACACGGGGCAATAAAAAGATTTTAAAAAGCAGTCGGTTCTGCAGGTTGCATCTGAATTAGACCCAAAGCTATACACAGTTGTTCCTTCACACACACACACACACACACACACACACACTGCAGACTTAACAAATGGTGCCTTAGCTTTGACCCTTGTGAGCTGAGGTCATGTGACTACACAGACCAGCAGGGGTCAGGAGGTCACAGTGGGAGACACCAGTGTCAAGAGTTCATTGTGAATCTGTGCACTGTGTGTGAACTTTAAAGATGTGTGTGTGTGTGTGTGTGTGTGTGTGCTGAGAGACACGAAAAGCCGACAGCGTGTAAAACACACACCGCGAGTGTAAATGTCACACTTGTTCGTTTTCTGTGTTCCGAGCAATGCAATAAAACAGAAACACTAAACAACTTGACCGTGTGGTACTGACCTCACTGTTAGCTTTTAGTGTTAATTCTTAGCATTCATGTGCTGCATGGAGTAATCATGTGACTTTAATCACCCAATAAAATAGTTCACTCACCTCAATTAGCATCTGTGCTAACATTAGCTTATCAGTTAGCTTAAAAACTTGCTGACTTTTTTACAAACTAGTCTACATTTCAAGAGTTCAGGTTAGAAATTTCCAAGTTACAGTTTTTAATGATGCTAGCTATCCAATAACCTGTGTGTGTGTGTGTGTGTGTGTGTGTGTGTGTGTGTGTGTGTGTGTGTGTGTGTGAGAGAGAGACAGAGAGGGATACACTGACTGTTTCTCAGGGGAGTGTTTAGACTTCCTCAGAGCCATCTAATGAACTGAGTATATTGAATTTCCGCCTCTTCATCCTTCACACACTGAATGAAATGCAGGAGGCACTACATACACACACACACACACACACACACACACACACACACACTGCATGTGGTGCTGCTGTGCTGTCTGCTGTCACATACACTCCGACCAGCTGACTGATTATGTAGGTAATCAAAAATCAGTGTTTCCTACTGTGAAGTGCTTTTTCACTGCTGTTGGCATAGCTGTGTGTGTGTGTGTGTGTGTGTGTATGCTTGGAGAAGGTTCTGTGATCAGGCCCTGGGATTGAAGTGAAACACAAACACTGCAGCTCGGGCCCCTGCGTTAGCTTTCCGAGTGTGAATGCGATGTGGTGTTGCTGAACGAGTGTGTGAACACACACCGACTCTTTAACATCTCAATACAGCCTGACAAATGGCTGCTGAGGAAGTTCAACACCACTGAGGAGCGGTGGAGTTCATTCAGGAGTCATGTTCTCAGAAACAAGCTGCCATTTCTCTCTGATTAACGTGACGCGAGACTGGCGAGGCTACAGCACTGTGTATAGCTGCTGTAGTGGACGCGACAACAGGAGCTAACTTTATCAACATTCTACATTATTAAATCGAACTAAAAACAGATTATTTAATACGACTTGGTCATTGATGGCCAGTTGTTATGGTATAAGATGGATAAGACACTCGAGGACTTGGTTTTATAGAAAATTAACTGTAATGAAATTTTCTTCATATACTGCAGCTTTTTTCTTACGTATGAAGTATACCATGAACACAGAGAGATTTAAATCAGTGTTATTGAATTGTGTTGTGTAGAGTAAGTTGTTAGCAGTTCTTCTTCTTCTTCTTTGGGCTTTTCCCTTCAGGGGTCGCCACAGTAAATTCATCTCTCTCCCCCTATCCCTATCTTCTGCATCCTCAACACTTGCACCCACTAGCTTCATATCCTCATTAATTCCATCCATATACCTCCTCTTTGGCCTTCCTCTTTGCCTCCTGCCTGGCAGCTCCATGTCCAACATTCTCCTACCAATATACTCACTCTCCCTCCTCTGAACATGTCCAAACCATCTTAATCTGTCCTCCCTAACTTTGTCCCCCAAACGTCCAACATGAGCTGTCCCTCTGATGTACTCGTTCCTAATCCTGTCCAATCTTGTCACTCCCAAAGAGAACCTCAACATCTTCAGCTCTGCTACCTCTAGCTCTGACTCCTGTCTCTTCCTCAGTGACACTGTCTCTAAACCATACAGCATGGCCGCTCTCACCACTGTCCTGTACACCTTCCCCTTGATTCTCGCTGATATTTTCTGATCACACAGAACTCCCCACACCTTTCTCCACCCATTCCAACCTGCCTGCACTCGCTTCTTTACCTCTTTCCCACACTCTCCATTACTCTGGACTGTTGACCCCAAGTACTTAAACTCCTGTTTAGAGAAGAAAACCAAGTGGTGGAAGCTGAAAAAGGAGGAATGTTGTGAGGAATTTAGACAGAAGTTGAGGCAGGCTCTGGGTGGTCAGGTAGTGCTGCCAGATGACTGGGAAACTACAGCAGAAGTGATCAGGGAGACAGGGAGAAAGGTGCTGGGTGTGTCATCTGGAAGGAGGAAAGAAGATAAGGAGACTTGGTGGTGGAATGAGGAAGTTCAGGATAGTGTCCAGAGGAAGAGGTTAGCCAAGAAGAAGTGGGACATGGACAGGACTGAAGAGAATAGACAGGAATACAAGGAGTTACAGCGCAGAGTGAAGAGGGAGGTGTCTAAGGCCAAGCAGAAGGCATATGACGAGTTGTACACTAGGTTAGACACTAGAGAAGGAGAGAAGGACTTGTACAGGTTAGCTAGGCAGAGGGATGGAGATGGGAAGGATGTGCAGCAAGTTAGAGTTATTAAGGATAGAGATGGAAGGGTGCTCACAAGTGAGGAGAGTGTACAGAGGAGATGGAAGGAATACTTTGAGGAGCTGATGAATGAGGAAAATGAGAGGGAAAAAAGAGTAGAAGGGGTGAACTCTGTGGAACAGGAAGTAGATAAGATTAGAAAGGATGAAGTCAGGAAGGCTTTGAAGAGAATGAAAAGTGGGAAGGCAGTTGGTCCTGACGACATCCCGGTGGAGGTCTGGAAGTGTCTGGGAGAGGCAGCAGTGGAATTTTTAACTAGTTTGTTCAACAGGGTTTTAGAGAGTGAGAGGATGCCTGAGGAATGGAGAAGAAGTGTGTTAGTGCCGATCTTTAAGAATAAGGGTGACGTGCAGAGTTGCAGTAACTATAGGGGGATAAAGTTGATGAGCCATACAATGAAGCTGTGGGAAAGAGTAGTGGAAGCTAGGTTAAGGAAGGTAGTGGAAATTTGTGAGCAGCAGTATGGCTTCATGCCCAGAAAGAGCACAACAGATGCAATTTTTGCTCTGAGAATTTTGATGGAGAAGTATAGGGATGGTCAGAGGGAGTTGCACTGTGTGTTTGTAGACTTGGAGAAAGCGTATGACAGGGTGCCAAGAGAAGAGCTGTGGTACTGTATGAGGAAGTCAGGAGTAGCAGAGAAGTATGTCAGAGTGGTGCAGGACATGTATGAGAGGAGCAGGACAGTGGTGAGGTGTGCTGTAGGTCAGACAGAGGAGTTCAATGTGGAGGTGGGACTGCATCAGGGATCGGCTCTGAGCCCCTTCCTGTTTGCTATAGTGATGGACCAGTTGTCAGAGGAGGTCAGACAGGAGTCTCCTTGGACAATGATGTTTGCAGATGACATTGTGATCTGTAGTGAGAGCAGGGAGCAGGTGGAGGAAAACCTGGAGAGGTGGAGGTTTGCGCTGGAGAGAAGAGGAATGAAAGTCAGTGGTAGTAAGACTGAGTACATGTGTGTGAATGAAAGGGAGGGAAGTGGAACAGTAAGGTTACAGGGTGAAGAGGTGAAGAAGGTACAGGAGTTTAAGTACTTGGGGTCAACAGTCCAGAGTAATGGAGAGTGCGGGAAAGAGGTAAAGAAGCGAGTGCAGGCAGGTTGGAATGGGTGGAGAAAGGTGTGGGGAGTTCTGTGTGAGAGGAAAATATCAGCGAGAATCAAGGGGAAGGTGTACAGGACAGTGGTGAGAGCGGCCATGCTGTATGGTTTAGAGACAGTGTCACTGAGGAAGAGACAGGAGTCAGAGCTAGAGGTAGCAGAGCTGAAGATGTTGAGGTTCTCTTTGGGAGTGACAAGATTGGACAGGATTAGGAATGAGTACATCAGAGGGACAGCTCATGTTGGACGTTTGGGGGACAAAGTTAGGGAGGCCAGATTAAGATGGTTTGGACATGTTCAGAGGAGGGACAGTGAGTATATTGGTAGGAGAATGTTGGACATGGAGCTGCCAGGCAGGAGGTAAAGAGGAAGGCCAAAGAGGAGGTATATGGATGGAATTAATGAGGATATGAAGCTAGTGGGTGCAAGTGTTGAGGATGCAGAAGATAGGGATAGGTGGAGAGAGATGATTCGCTGTGGAGACCCCTGAAGGGAAAAGCCGAAAGAAGAAGTTTCCCACAAAATGTCTGACTTTTCTGCTAATCCAGGATGCTGTGCTTGTCACTACTCGAACTGCGCATGTGCTGAAACTCAGGTTTTGAGTTGACAGAACATGAAATTGCTGTCAACAGTAACAGTATTGTAAATCGTTTCATTAAAGAAGTAGATGCATTTCCGCGCAGCGCAAATCGTGTTTCCGCTACGGATCGAATAGCGACAGTGCTAGCTAATATGCTAATCCCATAATTTTAGGGTCGCTGAGGGGGCGTGGCTTTCAATCAGCTTTAAAAAGGCGCGTACAGGCGAATAAAAAAGGGAAAAAATAATTTTCTCTGATATTAAATTTAATTGTGTTAAAGTACATTTTAAAACCTCTCCGTTTTTTTAGTCATGGAAAGTTTAAAGGTCACAGTGGTATTAGCTGTGGAGTTTCTGCTTATTTTAAAAGTTTTCCAAATCAGTCTGAACCTTTTTTCTCCCACATGAACTTTATTCACTGCAACTCTAAAACAAACAAACAAACAAACAAACAAAGCAAAACAACCAGTGTGAATCTGAGGCAGAGATTCCCTCACTGTCCTGTGGAAAAGACTGAGGTGAACGAAGTGAGATTTATAAAAACAATACGCTAACTTTATGGAAATGTTGTCTAGTCTGGATCTCGGTGTCTCCGCGGAAATTATTTCGAAACCTAAACTTGTTTCAACTGCGTCGATCAAAGGAAAAATCCGCCTTGTGTTTTAGAGCCCACCCATATTCCGACGGACACCCCCCCCTTCCCCCTACGGAGTGCTCCGTGCTGCGATTGGCTACACCCCATTTTGCGGGGAATCCTAGCAACCAATCGTCGTGCAGAAGGGCGGAGTTTGGACGGAATACGGGTAGGGAGCGCAGTCTGGTGACGTTTTTTCACGTCTCGCACTGTAGAGAGAAACCCAGACAGTGAGAGACGCTAGGTCCATTTAAATCCTCTTCAAGTTTGGTCTGTGAGGACGGAAAGGGACTCCACAGGAAACGTGTCGTTAGCGTATGTACCCTATTTGCTTTCGTATACACTCATAAATGTTAAGTTTGTAATTCGTGATTCGGTAAACGAGAACGTTTTAAGTCGTTTTTTCCCGCAGTGATAACATCAGCAGAACGTTCGTTAGCCGACGAGCTAATTAGCCTAGCCTTCTGCCTCAGACTTTCCGCCAGTACATACGCGTTTAAACACTTCATTTATTGACGTTTCTCTTGTTTTTGTTTCCTTCTGGACAACACCGCGCCCGTGTGTGTGAAAGGTTCTGCTTTATGGTGGGGTTTGTTTTTTCCCCCTGGCTTTAGCGCATTATGGCTGTGTTCCAAACGGCGGTCTGTAGTGCGCTCCGTCCGGCGCAGATGCTGTTGTTCAGTACTACATGTAGTGCACCTAAGTAGGGAGAACTGAGCCGTTTGAGATCCAGCCGCAGCTTCAGCGCTGTGAGGGTCTACACAGCTGTGTGACTGACCTGAGGCACGGCGATTATTTCACATTTATTATTTTCATTTATAAGGGAGATTATTTGAGTGTAAATATATAGAATGAATAAAGCTTGGCAGAAATGCACAGAGAGGATGAAGAGAGAGAAAGTATTTTTTCTGTTTGTTTGTTTTTTATTTGTATGAATAATTCACGTTATTTGTTAGTAATGAAATTGTTCTAACAGTCATGAGAATAAAGCTCACTGAGCTGAATTTAAAGGTGATGAGAAACAGATCAGGAAAAGGAGAGAGAGATGGGGAATAGGAAAGAGACAGATGAGTATAAGGAGAGAGAGAGAGAGATAATAAATGCTCCACAATTAAACTCTACTCATTACACAGCTCTTAGCTCTACAATGAATGTTTTGTTTGGACAGGAAGTGCACCGCCGTCCTCATGCCAGCACCTAGACTGTGAGACGAGTCAACAGGAAGACCACGGGGGTGTGAGACAGGTGTGTGGGCAGACAGGTGAGAGCGTGCGAGACGGCATGGCGAGCGTGACGGCGCCGGTCAGAGACGTGAGCGCTCTGCAGTGCGGGGTGAAGCGTGTGTGCAGGGACAGACCGGAGGATGCGCCCATAAAGAAGCGTGTGATGGCGGAGATGAAGCTGACGCGCAGGGTGAAACGGGAAGATTCGGACTGCGATAAAGCCTTGGACCTGAGTCCGGGTCTCAAACACACGCTGGCTCAGTTCACGCTCAGCAGCCGGAGCTCGCTCGGGGGACCGGCCGCTTTCTCCGCCCGCGCGGACGCCGGCTCGCCTCGGGCCCTGGCCCAGCCCCTTCCTTCGCCCTCCATCCTGGGGGCGGGGCCTCTCCTGGTGCCGAGCGACAGGTCGACGGAGTTGACGCAGGCGACGCTGGAGGGCGAGTCCATCTCCAGCTTCGTGGTGGGCGGAGAGAAGCGTCTGTGTCTGCCGCAGGTTTTGAACTCGGTCCTGCGAGACTTCACACTGCAGCAGATTAACGCCGTGTGCGACGAGCTGTACGTTTACTGCGCCCGCTGCAACGCCGACCAGCTGCACGTCCTCAAAGTGCTGGGCATCCTGCCCTTCAACGCCCCGTCCTGCGGCCTCATCACGCTGACCGACGCTCAGAGGCTGTGCAACGCGCTGCTCCGTCCCGGCTCCGCCCACGACCACGCACGGCTCGGGGCGAAGGATTCATCCGTTAACGGACAGTTCGGCTTCCAGGTAAGTTATAAACCACGTCGTAGCGTCCGCATCACTGTCGAATGAAGTGTAGTATATGTTAAATGTGGAACTGGACATCGTTCCTCATCCAGGTGGAGCACCAGTGCCTGGGGAAGTGCCGCGGCGTGTTCGTGCCGCAGTTCTACGTCCGACCGGACGCGCCATGCGTGCAGTGTGTGGAGTGTCAGCTGCTTTTCTCGCCACAGAACTTCGTCATGCACTCGCACCGCACACCAGACAAGCGCACCTGCCACTGGGGCTTCGACTCCGCCCGCTGGCCGCTCTACCTGCACCTGAGCCGTCGCTACGAGGGCACCGCCGACGAGACCAAACTCGGGACAGTGCTTGACCAGATGAAGGAGAAGTTTCACCTGACCTCAGACACACCTGTGGACCAGGTGAGAACAGCTCGCTGTCACACACACACACACACACGCACTGCTCTTAGTGCTGCTAATTAGCTCTGCTCAAAGAAGCAGCTTGATGTGTGTGTGTGTGTGTGTGTGTGTGTGTGTGTGTGTGTGTGTGTGTGTATATGTGTGAGTGATATAATCACCACATTCTACATTTGTTAAAAAAAACATGATAGCAGAACTTAATGTGAAACGTGTTGCTAAGGCAGTGTGTCCTCCTGACGGTCTGTATGGTCAGGGGCGGCTTGTGGGGGGTGGGGGGACAGCCGTGTGTGTGTGTGTGTGTGTGTGTGTGTGTGTGTGTGTGTGTGTGTGTGTGTGTGTGTGTGAGAGAGAGACGTCTGACTCTGCATTTGTTCTCTAGAGTTGTTTTCGTAAACCACAGCTGACCCAGTTTCACAGCTGGTGGTCTGTGTGTGTATGTGTTTTCCCAGCAGGTGCGAGAGTGTGTGAGGTGTGTGTGTGAGTGAGTGAGTGTGTGTGTGTGTTTGTGGGGGGGGTTCGTAGACAAAGACACAGTTCACTTCCTTGGTCACAATGGGGTCACACTAATAAACCGTCTGCAGCTAGACTGACCGTCAGAATGTGTCGTCTGTTACAGCCGTAATGGTTCAGGAAGGGTGTGTGTGTGTGTGTGTGTGTGTGTGTGTGTGTGTGTGTGTGTAATAAACAGTAATGCTGAATCAACCTGTTGTTTATCTGTCTGCCTGTCTGTAGGCGTCTGACTCTCTGTCCTTGTACATCTCTCTG
>JAUCMX010000005.1:613548-618548 GCA_033459395.1 Hemibagrus guttatus | reverse complement strand
TGTGTGTGTGTGTGTGTAGGAGCTGCAGACAGTGTGTGATGGTGATGCAGAGAGGTGGAGGCGTCTGTCTGTGGAGCACAGCGAGCTGCAGAGCGAGTTGGAGGCAGTGCACACTGAGCATGCTCAGAAATTAGGGCGGGTTCAGCAGGAGCAGAGAGAGCTGGAGCAAAGACTCGAAAAGCTCCGACACACATACACACACTGTAGCTGCCAGAGCCAGGAGGAGCAGTACACCGCCCAGGTACACACACACACACACACACACACACGTGCGCTTTAATGTAAGCGATACTGTTCAGCTCAGAACAACTGTTTTACAATTTCTCTGTTTCTTCTCTCGTTTCTTTCTCTCTTCCTCCTCTCTGTCTGTCATTCCCCTTATACCTCCCAGCTGTGTGATCTGAGAGTGAGACTGGAGCGGGCCGAGGCAGAGAGACAGGAACTGCAGGACGAGCTGAGGAGAGAGAGAGACGCCCGGCAGAAACTGGAGCTGCTCATCGGTCAGCTACAACAGCAGATCATCAGCTCGGCCGATCACTGCCCTCGGGCCACTGACTCGGACACATGCAGCCCTAAAACCCTCACACCAGCCAGTCACAGTCCTCAGAGCCAACACACACACTCACCTGCAACCACACACAGCGGCGCAGAGTTGTCTTGAACACACACACACACTTGAGGACTTTTTTTTTGTTTTTATTTTGTATAATCCAACATTATATTAGTATTCTTATTATTACTAGTAGTAGAAGTAGTATTAGTATGACGTCATTGTTGAGGTGTGTAAGCTGTGTCTCCCTCTGCTGGACACAACAATCTCTACACACCCACACCTCCTGCTTGCATGCACACACACAATGTGACCTGAGAGTAAAAACATCTGAACACACACACACACAACTCATAGTGAGGTAAAGCTTTACATTTTATTCGCCCTGTAATTAGCAAACCCTAATTCCACTGAATGAATATGCCATTAATGATCAGTTAATTAACCTTCCATTTATTTATTTATTTATTCGTTTTTGATCGTGTTTTGATATTTATTTCATCCATGCTCCATTCGAAATAACCCACGAATCACGTCTTAACTCCTCATTAATATTCACCTTCATTACCGTGGCTCATGAACATTTATGTTGTCATTTTGTTACAGAGTGAACAATGTCATCAAACAAAAGACTCAAATCACACACACGGACACTTCTGTACTACTAGAAAGTGTAAAAAAAAAAAAAATAGTTGTAGACGTGTTACACTAACGTTGTGATTATTCCCCACCGATCAGAAGGGGCGTGTCAGACACGTGGTTTTCCCCCAGCTCATTAGCATAGTGACACACGTAGCTGCCCGGTGGTGGTAGCATGCTAATGCTGAAGTGCTAGTAATGAACACTAGTTAACATTCTACATAGCATGAGTGAAGGAGGATGGTATGATGGGAAGGATGAAGAGTTCTCGATACATCACTGCATCTTAATAATAATTATTAGTATTATAAAGGTTTATTAAGGTGATAATGTGTTATTAATAATAGTTATTTATTATTATTTCTAATAATCTCCATCATTATGTGATATAAATTATAGTTATGGTCGTAGTGTCATTTCACGTGTGTGTGTGTGTGTGTGTACACACTTCTGTCTTAATTCTTAATTCCATTCACATTTAAATAGTTCTGCGGTTTTCTCCTTTCCTTTACGGATCGCAGAGATTTTTCCTGAGGTGGTGTAAATATCTTTAATACTGCAGGTGGCGCTGTGTGGCAGAACATGAGCGCCAGTTCACCTTCTGTCGTGTCTTTTGTGCTGAACGAGGAACTTTGTACTGAGCCGGGTGTCTACAGAGCCGGGTGCGTAATGAGCCGGGTGTGTACGGAGCCGGGTGCGTAATGAGCCGGGTGTCTACGGAGCCGGGTGTCTACGGAGCCGGGTGCGTAATGAGCCGGGTGTCTACGGAGCCGGGTGTCTACGGAGCCGGGTGCGTAATGAGCTGGGTGCGTAATGAGCCGGGTGCGTAATGAGCCGGGTGCGTAATGAGCCGGGTGTCTACGGAGCCGGGTGTTTAAAGAGCCGGGTGTGTACAGAGCCAGGTGTGTACGGAGCCGGGTGCGTAATGAGCCGGGTGTCTACGGAGCCGGGTGTTTAATGAGCCGGGTGTGTACGGAGCTGGGTGTTTAATGAGCCGGGTGTTTAATGAGCCGGGTGTGTACGGAGCCGGGTGTTTAATGAGCCGGGTGCGTACGGAGCCGGGTGTTTAATGAGCCGGGTGCGTACGGAGCCGGGTGTTTAATGAGCCGGGTGCGTACGGAGCCGGGTGTTTAATGAGCCGGGTGCGTACGGAGCCGGGTGTCTACGGAGCCGGGTGTTTAATGAGCCGGGTGTCTACGGAGCCAGGTGTGTACGGAGCCAGGTGTGTACGGAGCCGGGTGTGTACGGAGCCGGGTGTGCACGATCTTTACATGAAGGCGATGAGATAAACGTTTAGCTGTCTCACTCGGCACACACACTGACATTGTCCGGCACAGGGCTGGAGTGTGTGTGTGTGCTCAGTGAGACAGGTAGGGGGAGGGATTTCAGACCTGCATGAAAAAGAAAATGATTAGTAGATTATTAATGCGCTGCACTCCTACCTCATGTTGACAAATAGAAATATATATGAAAAAAAAGAAAGATTTTATACCAAATGAGAAATATTTACAGGTTACAGTGTGTGTGTGTGTGTGTGTGTACCTCTGATGTAAATAGGGCGTGTACAGAGTATGAGCTTGAATTAAATTAAACTTCTTTAGAACGTGTCTGTTTCTTCTTTTAGTTGTCTCTGTGTGTGTGTGTGTGTGTGTGTGTGTGTGTGTGTGTGGAAATGAAATGTTGTACACAAGAGGGCACTGTGCACTCACAGTACACACACTGCAACACAGAGACTTGATATTGTTTCTATAGCAACAGCTCATTCACAGGGACTCTGACCTCCACATAAAGAGGAAGTCGAGAGCGACCGTTTCTATCTGCTATGGCGTGAGTGAGTGCGGGAAGACTAGCCCAGGCGTGATCACCCGACATGCACCGCCGTCCCATTGGACTTCACTATCCTGATGTACACCGATCAGCCATAACATTATGAACACCTACCTTATATTGTGTCGGTCCCCCTTTTGCTGCCAAAACAGCCCTGACCCATCGAGGCATGGACTCAACTAGATCCCTGAAGGTGTGCTGTGGGATCTGGCACCAAGATGTTAGCAGCAGATCCTTTAAGTCCTGTAAGTTGTGAGGTTATGGCCTCCATGGATCGGACTTGTTTGTCCAGCACATCCCACAGATGCTGGATTGGATTGAGATCTGGGGAATTTGGAGGCGGAGTCAACACCTCAAACTGGTTGTTGTGGTCATCAAACCATTCCTGAACCATTTCTGCTTTGTGTCATGGCGCATTATCCTGCTGAAAGAGGCCACAGCCATCAGGGAATAGCGTTTCCATGAAAGGGTGTAGATGGTCTGCAGCAGTGCTTAGGTAGGTGCTACGTGTCCCAGTAACATCCACATGGACGGCAGGACCCAAGGTTTCCCAGCAGAACACTGACCAAAGCAGGACACTGTCTCCACCGGCTCGCCTTCTTCCCATAGTGCATCCTTTGGCCCTCGTCAAACTCACTTGTCCATTTTTCCTGCTTCTAACACATCAACTTTGAGGACAAAATGTTCACTTGCTGCCGAATATATCCCACCCACTAACAGGTGCCATGATGAGGAGATCATCAGTCTTATTCACTTCACCTCTCACTGCTCACAGTGTTGCACCTGATCCGTGTACATAATTCACTTCACCGGTCATTCCTATCACTCTGTCTCACGCGTGTCCTCTCTATTCCTTTTGGCCAAAAATGACCACATTAGTTCTTTACTGGCTCTGGGCTTTTTCCAATCCATTGCAATGTCTCTTTCTACTTCTTTAGTTTAGATCAATTTCCTACATGAGGACAGGAAATAAAATGAAATAGAATTTCACAAGCATAAAAAGTCACTCTAAACAGAAAGAGTGTGACCTGTCGCTCCTCCGTAAACGGGAAGTGTTGGTGAGTTTCTGAGGCGTGAGGGGAATAAAACACGTGGGCATGTGGGGGCTGTTAGAGGAGATTGATCTCAGCACCACATGAGCTGGAAAAGGACGAGTGGGTTTTGTTTTGTTGTTTTTTTGTAATATTTAAAGAGCATTAATAACTAAATAAATCATCGTCTTTCATTTCGGGTGAATGTAGGTCCAAAACGATCAGGAAATACATTGGAAAAATAACTGCGGAGTTATTATCAGATAATAAGGACTCAGTACTTTACACGGTACTTTAACACCCAGGGCTACCACATCTGGTTTTTTCACACAGATGTGTAACTAAGAAGAGCGCTAACCACAGCAGCAGCACCACATGCTCTCCCTCAGCTGGGTTCTGTGGTTTGCTTTTCAGTTCTTATTGTGCTGTAACTATTCACACACACATATCTAATAGACATGTTCCAAATATACTCACCAATATACACCTTTTATACCTTTTATTTAATACACACACACACACACACACACACACAGAGGAAGAAATGATGGAAATTCAGAAATTTCTTCAGAGTTGAGTGTTTCTTCATCGTTACCCACAGCCTTTAACACACACACACACACACACACACACACACACACACACACACTCTCTCTGGCTACATACACACACTTTCACAGCTGAATGTATGATCAAAGCGGTGCATGTTCACGTGTAAGTCACGTGTCACGTGATCATCACAACTTCAACAGCATCTCACATCCAGATCTTCAGCAACGCAGGCAGCATTAACAAACTCCTCAAACCAGTCCGACTCGCTCACGTGCACGTGTGTGTGTGTGTGTGTGTGTGTCCAGGGCAGACAGGTAGCTGCAAGTTTTGGAGCATGCAGAGAAAACAAATGTTTTATGTATGCCACACACACACACATTGTTTAAGAGTAAACACTTATT
>JAUCMX010000005.1:591048-608548 GCA_033459395.1 Hemibagrus guttatus | reverse complement strand
TGAGTGCCGAATTATCCTGCGTAATACTGAGATTTTTTTTTATTGTCATTTCTGGTTAATATACATTACGATCCAAACTGTTTGGACAGGAAAATCATTCTAGCTAATCCTCCGTAGAACAGGAGGGCGTTCACTTCCGTCGCGAGTCTATGACGCAGTCTGCAGCGACTTCGGCGTTTTAATCCGTATGTAAAACTCACGGATTATCAACGAAATAATAACTTGTACAGATTAACGACATTAGGTCGAGTTTAGATGAGGTCACTCTATTAAATCCTGTAGAGTGACAGGGCTCTCTGGGTTTGGATTTGGGTTTTTCTGACAGCTGACAGTTACCGGTCTGTGCTGGAGGTAAACTTTTAACCAAAACAGTCTTTTAACCTGAGAAGAGTTAAGAGTTGGTGGTTTAGTTGTTGTTGGGTTCACGGAAGATTAATGGACTTATAAATAAAAGGTGTTATCTTCATGCATTATCTTCACGACGTGAATGTGAATATTCAGCATGATTACAGTAAATGATTAAAATTCAAGCTTTAAGAAGTTTGTTTTTTCCTGTCTGTTTCCATCATGACCTTTTAACCTGTGATCATCAGTCTGTGTGTGTGTGTGTGTGTGTGTGTGTGTGTGTGTTTTTTCAGGATGGAGTGTTCGGGTGAGAACCAGCCTGATGAGGTGGCAGAAGAACAGAGCTGTGCTGCTGAAGGTCACAAGAAATCTCCAAAGAGACGGAGAGAGATGAAGAGAAGTCGGCGGAGGGTGAACGGACCGGATCAGGCGTGTTCGGGGAGCGAGCGAAGAGGACACGCCGAGTCACATGACACGCCTGAGACCAGTGAGAGCTCCATGAAGAGGCTGGATAAGTGCAGGTAGTGAGGCCGCAGCGCCACGAGCCAGACATGGCTGTGTTTTTACTGCTATGACACTGATCTGAGAACTCCTGTTCGTTCCAGGCGAGCTCACTTCCTCCACGGCCCGTATCCCAGCACACACTTCGGACCCAAAGCCTGCATCCTGCCCAACCCGACCTCCATCATGTAAGAGACACACACACACACACACACAGCACATCTCAAACCTCATACTGTTTACTATGTAGTGCACTATCATTAAAGCAGACTATCATATAGGCAGAATGGAGAATTATCTAATCTGCAGTCCCACAATATGCTGCTGCGTGTGTGTGTGTGTGTGTGTTTAATAGGCACATCCAGGACCCAGTGAGTCAGAGGTTGGTATGGAACAAGCCAGCGCTCAACGTGCTGGTCATCCGCAAGATCCGAGACGAGAACCTGCTGGAGCCATTTAAGGAGCTGTGCAGCTTCCTCATCCAGGTACGCTCTTCATCATCATCATCGGGCTCTGTATTTACAATTTATTGTAAGTGTCACTGAGGCTTAATTAAAGTACACTGCTGTGTGTGTGTGTGTGTTTCTCAGGAGAAAGGTCTGAGTGTGTATGTGGAGAAGAAGGTGGTGGAGGATGAAGCTCTGATGGCAGATGAGTCGTTCTGCAGCATCAGGAGACAGCTGTGCACCTTCAGAGAGGGTGGATAAGTTACACCATACTGTACTGAGCTACACTACATTACACCATAACACCACAGTACATCACTACAATACACCACTCAATACACACCGGTCAGCCGTAACACTCTGAGCAGTGACCGGTGAAGGGTCATGGCACCTGTTAGTGGGTGGGATATATTCGGCAGCAAGTGAACATTTTGTCCTCAAAGTTGATGTGTTAGAAGCAGGAAAAATGGACAAGCGTAAGGATTTGAGCGAGTTTGATGAAGGGACAAATTGTGATGGCTAGACCACTGGATCAGAACATCTCCAAAACTGCAGCTCTCGTGGGGTGTTCCCGGTCTGCAGTGGTCAGTATCTATCAAAAGTGGTCCAAGGAAGGAACAGTGGTGAACTGGAGACAGGGTCATGGGCGGCCGAGGCTCACTGATGCACGTGGGGAGTGAAGGCTGGCCCGTGTGGTCTGATCCAACAGACGAGCTACTGTTGCTCAGATTGCTGAAGACGTTAATGCTGGTTCTGATAGAAATGGGTCAGAATACACAGTGCAGGACGGGTCAGGGCTGTTTTAGCAGCAAAAGGAGGGCCGACACAATATTAGGTCATAATGTTATGGCTGATCAGGGGTAATTATACTACACTCTACCACAGAATACTATAATATACTGCATTACTCTGTAACACACTGCACTCTGCTCTCTACAGCTCCTTCATAAACACTTTATGTTGAACAGAATTCTTTATTATTCTTTAAGATTTAAATTCACCAGTGTAATGTGTGTGTGTGTGTGTGTAGGGTTTGATGATATCTCAGACTGTATAGATCTGATCGTGTGTCTGGGAGGAGACGGCACTCTGCTGTATGCGTCATCACTCTTCCAGGTCAGACATCAACACTGAATGTGCTACACAACTGTTTACTTCTGTATTGTGTTAGTGGTATAAAGACTGTGTGTGTGTGTGTGTGTGTGTGTGCGCGCAGGGCAGCGTCCCCCCTGTTATGGCCTTCCACCTCGGCTCGCTCGGCTTCCTCACACCCTTTAAGTTTGAGTCGTATAAGACTGAAGTGGACAAAGTGTTAGCAGGTACGCAGAGTCTCCACTGAGCTGGCTTTGAGAGAAAGCGGGCGTGGCCATGGCCATGTGTGTGTCTGTGTGTGTGTGTTCCAGAACGTTCCGGTCATTACAACGTAACAGAACAGAGTTTTAAACTCTACATTCAGGAACCCAACAGAGCAGGTCATGCTGCTCACCGGTACAAGGGTCTGTGTTATACAGTACAAGGTGTTAAGTGTGTGTGTGTGTTGCCTAGGTAACGCTGCTGTGGTGCTGCGGAGTCGCCTGAAGGTCAAGGTCCTCAAAGGATCACTTCAGAGGGACCAGGAAAATGGCAGTGTTACACACACACACGCCAACCCTGTCACACTACAGCTACAGGTAACACACACACACACGTCATGTCTCTGTGAGTATAATTAGCAAACATACAAATAACAGTCAGACTTGATTATATAAGAACGTGTGTGTGTGTGTAGGTGCTGAATGAGGTGGTGGTGGACAGAGGTCCCTCCTCTTACCTGTCCAATGTTGACCTGTACCTGGATGGACGTCTCATCACCTCTGTCCAGGGAGACGGTGAGTGTGCTGAACTTCCTCTGGCTTAAGGGCGTTTGTGACCTGTGTATTGAATAGGATGTGTGGTTTGGGACACGCCCACTTAACCTTAACCAGGATAACCTTACTTTATCCTGTTACTGTTGTGAGTATGAGGTTAGTGTAAGTGATTCTTTTGCTCCCTAATGCCGTAACTCCGCCCCCCTCTCTGTGTGCAGGTGTGATTGTGTCGACGCCCACAGGAAGCACAGCATATGCAGCAGCAGCAGGAGCGTCCATGATCCACCCCAACGTCCCCGCTATCATGGTCACGCCCATCTGCCCTCACTCCCTCTCCTTCAGACCCATTGTCGTGCCAGCTGGGGTGGAGCTCATGGTAAGGCCGGGGGAGAGAGTGAGACAGGTCCACAAGGGACAGGAAAACAGACAGACAGAGAGAGAGAGAGAGAGAGAGAGAGAGAGAGAGACAGAGACACACACACACACACATAAAAGTGGGAAGACTGAGACAAAATGGAGACAGTGTGAGAGAGTAAGACAGGGAAGCACGAGATCAGTAGACATAGGACAGACACACAGTCAGAGAAAGGGTGAGACAGTAATAGAGGAGAGAGTGAGACAGACTGCCACAGGCAGTGAAAGAGTGGAGTGTGAGACAGGGAGAATGAGAGTGAAAAGTAGGTAATTGTACAGGGGGAGAAGATAGAGAGAAAAGAGTGAGACAGGTGGAGGATTTCTTATTCAGATTCTCTCTCTCTCTCCCTCTGTGTGTGTGAGTTTAGATCGCTCTCTCTCCAGAAGCTCGGAACACAGCATGGGTGTCCTTCGATGGCAGGAAGAGACAGGAAATCCAACATGGAGACAGGTGAGACAGTCACTTCCTTGTTTGGGCTGTGTCCCAAATTACACACTACTGCAGAAATAAACAGGAAGTGACATCAAATTACCACATGTATTTAGAATTACTGTGTATTTAGAACAATATCACAGTGGCGTATGTGTGTGTATTATTAATCCCTCCTCTGTGTATGTGTGTGTGTGTGTGTAGCATTAAGATCACTACGTCGTGTTACCCAGTTCCGTCTCTGTGCTGTCACGGGCTGGTGTACGACTGGTTCGAGAGTTTAGCTGAGTGTTTACACTGGAACATCCGCAAGAAACAAACACACCTGAGCGACGCCTCCGACTCCACCGACACCGACACCTGACACACACACACACACACACACACACACACAGCTACATGCTGGCCTGTAGTCTGTGTACATTAGCTGCTGAATCATCATAAAGGGCTCAGTGATGATGTCATTGTTGATGTGCTTTGTTAATAATCTGTTGATGTGACGTCCCAGTGTGTGGGGTTGTGACACGGCGCCTCCCTGTGGACAAACTGCTTAACACTCAAAGAAAAAAAAAATATCCTGACAAAATATTAGGGACGAACTCTGACATCACACTCGTGCTGTTCTTATTAACGACTGCAGAATAAGAGCAATAAAGTGGCGGAGTCCAGCAGCGCTGAGTGACATTATTCAACTTTATTTACTTCTACTTCTTTAATAGTTTTTTTCTTCTTCTCGATTTCAAACAGCAACTTTTTTTTTTTTTTAAATCCACAAAATATTAACAGTGTGCAAGAAAACATGATTTATGGCACATCCGAGAGAAACAGTTACAAAAAATAGAGATATCTTCATAATCGAGGCAGAAAGGATGCACAGAGGGAAGAGAACAGATGAAGGCGGATCTTTCTCTCCCCCACACACACACACACAAAAAAAAACCCCCCAGCCTTGATAGTTATCATCATTGTCATCAAATCTCTGTAAAATGAACTGTTCATGAAACTTGGCACTGAATCTCCTCAGTCTGGGATTTTTAGAGAAAGTAGCTGCACACACACACACACACAAAAACCAGAACGTGAGTTGGCACATATTTAAATATTTAAGACTACTGGTTATTCTCAACACATATTCCTTCAAATTGTCTAATAATGGACACATTTGTCGCATCTGCTTGCACGTTTTTCAGTTTTGTTTATTCTTCTTCACCGTGAACTCTCTCCATCAGGAGATAACGAAGACGCCCCTTTGCTGGTCTTGTTAACGTTTGGGATGAGGGCACGTTACTTTTGCACCATACTGATCAGTCAGAGCTGCTTACACTTCTAAATGAGTCTTTTGGGGGTTTTTTTGTTTTGTTTTTTTAAAAAGTTCTCGTCACTTAAAAGTGTACAAAAATACCAGACTGTCACACAGGAAGTGATGTAACACATTTAACCAATCACATTATTTCATGGCCCTACCCCAGGAAGTGAGATTAAAGATCAGGTCTCAGAACACTTTCAGCTTTCACTCTTTACACCCTTACAACCTTCATGCTCCCTACCTAGGCACCCTCCCAGGCCTGGGTTAGGAACACAGCAGGTTTCCCTTATACACTCACATGGTCTGTGTTCAAAATATCACTATGTATCCTAGCTGGTTATCAGCACACACACACACACACACACACACACACACTCGGCCCCAAAAATTCTGTTTGGTCCTGAAAAAAATAAAAATCACTGAAAGTTGGCACTTCACTGTTGCTTTTCTTCTCCACGAGCTCGTTACTTTGAACGGCCATATTGTTAAACTGGGGCTGGATTAATGTTTCTCACACACACACACACACACACACACACACACACACGTCAGTAAACAGCTGTGTTTCCTTCAGCTGCTGTTCCACTTCAACACTCACCCTTGGTTACTTCATCAGTATATCACTGTGGGAGCAGTAGTTACCCATGATGCATTGCTGTAATCTGACAACTGTTTGCCAAAGTCCACAAGTGAGGGTGGGGCGAGATAGGAGCAGAATTTGGACAGAGCCAGGATACATAATCCCCCCTGAGGGCTGTGTCCCAAACCACCTTCACTGTTCCCAGTTTGCAGACTGTGACTGGTTGTCATGGAAACCCTCACTATGGCTCGTAAACATGTAGCTAGCACCACTGGCTAATGATGGTGTAGGGCGGTGACTATGGGTGTGTGGTGGTTTGGGACACAGCCACAGGAGCCGCGTTAGCGCTGTTCACTGTAGGAGTGTGGTGGTTTAGGACATCGCCCACCCACCCACCCACCCACCCACCCACCCACACACACACACACACGTTTTCAACAGGTATAGAAATCCAGAGTTATTCTGAGCAATCTAGAACCATCACACTCAGGACTCTAGAACCTTGGCATTGTACAACCTGTCCACCAAGGAGTCCGGAACTTTTCAAGCTAGAACATTCAGAAACCCCAGAATATGCAGGACCATCTGCAGTACTTCTTGCACCCATGATTCTAGAACTCACACCCACTGCACCAAGGACTCCAGAAACTTCAGGTACCTCTACCCCGGAACTGTAACCTTTTTTTAAACCGTTCCCGTTTGCACTGAAGGTTCCAGAAGCTCCTCACTGTCTAAAAGCACACCCAGGATTCTTCACATGAGGAGTCTAGAACCTTCTAAACCTTGCCTCAAGGTTTCGGGAACAGGTGCACCTCAGTGTCTAGGAACCTTCATGTCACAAATACTAGAACCTTGGCACAGAAGAATCTACATCCTTTGTGGAGTGGATTGTAAAATCTTAGAACCGTGCTGAAAACTCTAGAACAGATGGTGTGGAACCCTAGAGATGACCGAATCTCATCCAAAATCCTAGAACCTAAAACTGTCAGAAGACACACACACACACACACACACACACACAGAGTAATGAGTGGAACCTGGAACACAAGGTGTGGAAGAGGAAGTGAGGAGGAATAGGACAGGAAATAAAGATCACAGGAAGAGAGAACACAGGAGAACCGTGCCTCCTTTCATCAAACACTGTACAGCAAAAGAAAAGTGCAACACACAGCTAGCGTTAAAGAGTCGCACACACACGCAACACCGTTCTAAACAAAGTTTCTACACGGGGCTCGTGGGTTCTGCATGGACTTTACAATCAGAGTTCCAGCTGGACTTTTACCGGAGTTAGAGAACTGAAGGTGAGGTAGGTTAGAACCGATACCTCTGTAATGCAGAACCCTCACTGGTTCTCCACATGCTGAATCATTACTCAGATGTTCCACAACACTGATGTCTGTGAGGGCTTGTCTAAAACTTCACGCAGGTACCTTCTTCTGGAGAAAGAAAACGAGTAGAAAAAAAAAAGAAAGATGGAACATATTGAGAACCTGTAGGCCGGGCTGTGACCCAAACAGCACCACGCTCCCTACACCCTACTCCCTGGATGCCATCCTGCTGCAGTGCATTGTGGGAGTGAATAAGAGTGCACTGCGTAGGGAACAGGATGTGGAGTGGGACGCAGCCAGACTGGTGTTCAGCTGTACAGATCTCTATTTTCCTCTACTTCTTTTCATCCTTTCCTTCGCCATCTCTCGTTTTATCATACACACCCCTCACTCTCAGTGAGGAGAGAGATGGTTTATTCTCTGCTTCACTGTGCGTTATTTTAGGAATAAAACTGAATAAAGCAGGAAGGATGGAGAGACATAAAGAGAATGACAGATGGATGGATGGATGGATGAGAGAGAGAGAGAGAGAAAGAGGGCAGAGGCAGAGAGAGAGAGAGAGAGAAGGAGAGGGTGAGTGGCTATAGGAGGATGCAGGGTTTTTTATCTTTAAAGGGGTTTTCAGAAGTGGGCACGCCCACCAGGAGGGCGTCGCTGCGTGCGTGCTGCTCACAGTAACTCATCAGATCAGCGGCCGCCTTGGACACCTGAGAGAGAGAGAGAGAGAGAGAGAGAGAGAGAGAGAGAGAGAGAGAGAGAGAAAGAGAGAGGTTGTAACCATAACAGAAATTGATAGATATTATATATCTATAGATATTGATATTGAATAGATAAGTAACTAGTTTATCGTGCTCTTTAGATTTGATTTATTAATCTCAGTATGTAAACAGCTTTATTAATTTGTCCACTATAACTCTGACCGCTGCTTCACACTTTGTGAGTGACCAAGGTGACCAGAGGAGATCCTACACCCTTCAGGGTCCTGGACTATTGAGGAACCTCTGCACTGGGAATTTATAACCTTCTAGAACCTTCTAGCTGAGGACTTTAGAACCTTCAGAACCCTTTGCAGTGTAACTGACCTGCACTGTCCCTTTCAGCCAAAAGGTCTAGCTGACCACTCCAGAGTCCTTTCAACCCAATAATGAGATCTGAGTGCACTGATAAACTGTAATGTGCATAAAGAGTACATTACACAAGTTCCAGCAAGTGTGTATATGTCTATATGAGTCTCTGTGTGTGTGTGTGTGTGTGTGTGTGTGTGTGTGTGTGTGTGTGCACCTTGATACGCTCAATGCCTGCCTCGATTCTCAGCTGCTCCACCAGTTTCCTGGCCTGTGCTATGTTATTAGTTGTAGACATTCTGGGCCATCGGTTATCACACCACTGAGAGAGAAATCTGCAGGCAGACGCAGACGCAGACGCAGACACACACACACACACACACACACACACACACACACACACACACACAACATTTATTAGTTAAAGAACTGAACGTAGCACTGATATGCTGCTTCTGAACATGAGTTTAGTCAGCTGACCGCTCAGATAGGGTAACGCCCACTATGACATCATCCATTTTAAATTTGAGCCGCCCCTGATGCTAGCGTGCTAATAAAACACTACTGTAGAGCAAGTCCTGCCTCAGGGCCATGCCAAGCGCTCCTTCACCGTGAAAGATGTTTATCTGAAATTACGGTTCTGTGTTCCCGCCTCACTCACCGCTGAAAGACGTGCTGAGGTCGTACTGAGGTTCTCCACACGGGTTCTGCGTCTGGGGACCAGTGCTAATGGAGGCTCTGCACACAAAACCTTCACACGCTTTCTGCAGAAACACAAACACACAGCAGCAGTGTGAGATGAATGAAGTGTGTTTAATCTCTCTCTGTATTAATTAGATGGCTATGACCCAGGTGAGTGGAGTGTAATTAACATGCTGTAATTAACACCTGTGTTCAGATGTGTGTGTGTGTGTGTGTGAGAGAATTTGGAGGCACTTACTGCTTGCCAAAGGGGCGGAGCTAATGTCAGAAGTGGGCAGGGCAGCGCTGTTTTTTTTTCTTCTAAAGTTTTAATTAAATTTAATTATGTTTCATATTGCTCGTTAATATTTTATAACTATTTTATAACTGTTTAAATAATATACTGAATTCTAAAACATTCATTTTTATTCTCTTTTTTTTTGTAAATAAAGTATTTGCCAATAATTTATTCAGGGTTTTTGTTTGTGACTTTTTCAATTTATTTCCAATTATTAATTTAGATATTTTATTTTATTTTATTAAATTGAGGTTTAATTATCTTTGCAGCTTCATGGATTTGTTTACTTTTTATTTCTATTCACAGACATTTCCTTATAAATGCATTCGCTTTCATTTCCAGTGTCTTATCATTTTATTTTATTTATTTCGGGTTTTAATGGTTGTTTTTCTTTATTTTACACTTTCAGTTTAATTATTTACTTTATAGAATTGTAAAATATTATTTTGGATTTTTAATGAAATCTGTTAATATTATTCTATTATTTATAAATATATATATATTATGAAATAACGTTATATATTTTATTTCAGTGAAATACATGACACACACTGATTATACCGTGACCCGTGATTACACGGTGTGTGTGTGTGTGTGTGTGAGAGAGAGAGAGAGAGAGAGAGAGAGAGAGAGAGAGAGAGAGATGAGTGAGTGAGAGTGTGTGTGTGTGTGTGTGTTCCGAGATGTTAAAGGCCTGTTTTTTTCTCTTCACACTGATGGAGACACTGTGGATGTTTAGGACAAAATGTCGGACATGATCCTGAAGTGTGTGTGTGTGTGTGTGTGTGTGTGTGTGTGTGTGTGTAAACAGTAATGTGTGTTAATAAACAACAAACACTCTGGTTTTTTTTTTTCTCTCCTCACAGCTGCGGAGTCAACACAGTGCCAGGAGGCGCGTGCAGCCCGTTAACGCCACCGCTAACGGAAATATCTACACACACACACCTCCGGTTTATTCACAAATCCCGATTCTCTCACCTCCGTTATCACGGCAGAATGATTCCGTACATAAATACAGAAGCCTACATATAAATGTCAGCGGATAAACGAGCCCGCTGTGGGATTCGTGACACAGCTGAGGAGGAGAGGAAAAAACACCGTTAGCAGCGATTTCCTCAGACAGACTGAGACACACTGCCGGTTAAATATACACGAACACACCGATCAAATCAACAGCACCGCGATGATAAACACTCACCTCTGTGTCCGGTGTGTGTGTGTGTGTGTGAGGAAACGTTTAAAGGGCTGAATTTACTCCGTTAGCCGTTAGCCGCTGTGTGTCCACCCGAATCCCCCCTTCTGTCTGTCACGCCCAGATCTGTCGCCCCACCCCTTGATTCACGGCGCGCATGCGCGGTGTCAGGAATTGTCTAAGCATGCGCAGTGCGGCTCAAGCGTCAATAATGCCAATTATTTTAAGAAATAAACTACTAATAACTATTGTACTAAACATCTCAACATCCATAAGTAATAATAAAAAAGGAAAAGGCATAAATAAATTGAAACATCTTAGTTTCTTAGTTCATTTTAGACTTAAACAAATTTTACAATCCTGTTTTTTTTTACTCATTTTAAAGCACTATCAAATTTCTTACTTTAAAAAGAAAAAAAAAGGATTTAAAATGCACATAATGTTTTGCCATGAAATCACAGCTAACCCCGAGTCTCTCAAAGAAAAGATGTTCAGCTACAGAACATCTCCTTGTCGTGCTAGAGCTAGTGCACTACTTAGATGTACCACCTCACACTGGATTGGTACACAGCCATACATAAAGGACACTTTTTAAATAAAGTTTTTTTTATCCTTAACTGTATTATTTATAATTATAAATCTTGTTTTTTATTTAAAGCACTTTCATATTTTTGACACAAAATCTAGAGCAATATACCGTATATACATGCTGTTATTAGTATCAGTGTGTAGATATTTTGCCTGTTTATGTTATTGTTTATTCTAGAAAACAATTTCAAGATATCAAAGATTTATAAGAGCAGTCATCAGATAAAGTAGTTAAAGTTTATTAATATTTTTATGTATTAAAACTGCTGTGGAAACACAAACACATTGTTCCTGATGAACAGGTCATGGTTATGGAGTGAAGTCACATGAATTCATATTTATAAGGACGATATTAATGAGATATAAACAGCTGGAGTGCCGTCACTGACGAGGATGATGATGATGATGATGATGATGATGATAAAATTAAGGCACTGAGGTGAAACGCTGTGATTTTCTTCACATCACCTCCTGAAAGCCATCATTTATCCTTATCGCTGGTCAACAGAGTGAAACCTGAACCAGAGACAGGAATAAAAAAGAAAACAGGAAGAAAGAGTTAAAAGTTAAATGATACAGTAAATACTGATGTGGCTGCAGTGCATTATGGGTACTCAACAATCCGCATTATGGAGTTTTTACTTATGTACAGAGAGACGCACCTCCACCCTCATAACACACTAAGACACGATTAGACATCATATCAAATATACTACTACTACTACTACTACTAATAATAATAATAATAATAATAATAATAAAACAAGCAGCTGCATTTCCTTGGCAACTGACGATACATAAGAGCCATCTAGCAACACCCTAGTAATCACATGAAATATGTATATAGTGTATAAAGTTAAAGTGTATAAAGTTATAGCGTATGAAGTGTATAAAGTGTATAAAGTTGTAGTGTATAAAGTTCTAGTGTATAAAGTTAAAGTGTATAAAGTGTATAAAGTTAAAGTATATAAAGTGTATAAAGTTATAGAGTATAAAGTTACAGTGTATAAAGTTAAAGTGTATAAAGTGTATAAAGTTAAAGTATATAAAGTGTATAAAGTTATAGAGTATAAAGTTACAGTGTATAAAGTTAAAGTGTATAAAGTGTATAAAGTTGAAGTATATAAAGTGTATAAAGTTATAGAGTATAAAGTTACAGTGTATAAAGTTAAAGTGTATAAAGTTAAAGTGCATAAAGTGTATCAAGTTATAGTGTATAAAGTTAAAGTGTATAAAATGTATAAAGTTATAGAGTATAAAGTGTATAAAGTTACAGTGTATAAAATTAAAGTGTATAAAGTAAGAGTGTATAAAGTTAAAGTGTATAAAGTGTATAAAGTTATAGTGTATAAAGTGTATAAAGTTACAGTGTATGAAGTTATAGTGTATAAAATTAGTGTATAAAGTTATAGTGTATAAAGTTGTAGTGTATAAAGTTATAGTGTATAAAATTAAAGTCTATAAAGTTAGTGTATAAAGTTATAGTGTATAAAGTTAAAGTGTATAGAGTGTATAAGGTTAAAGTGTATAAAGGTAGTGTATGAAGTTATAGTGTATAAAGTTATAGTGTATAAATTGTATAAAGTTAGTGTATAAAGTTATAGTGTATGAAGTTAAAGTGTATGAAATTAGTGTATAAAGTTAAAGTGTATAGAGTGTATAAGGTTAAAGTGTATAAAGGTAGTGTATGAAGTTATAGTGTATAAAGTTATAGTGTATAAAGTTATAGTGTATAAAGTTATAATGTATAAATTGTATAAAGTTAGTGTATAAAGTTATAGTGCATGAAGTTAAAGTGTATGAAATTAGTGTATAAAGTTATAGTGTATAAAGTTAAAGTGTATAGAGTGTATAAGGTTAAAGTGTATAAAGGTAGTGTATGAAGTTATAGTGTATAAAGTTATAGTGTATAAAGTTATAGTGTATAAAGTTATAATGTATAAATTGTATAAAGTTAGTGAATAAAGTTATAGTGTATGAAGTTATAGTGTATAAAGTTAAAGTGTATAGAGTGTATAAGGTTAAAGTGTATAAAGGTAGTGTATGAAGTTATAGTGTATAAAGTTATAGTGTATAAAGTTATAGTGTATAAAGTTATAATGTATAAATTGTATAAAGTTAGTGTATAAAGTTATAGTGCATGAAGTTAAAGTGTATGAAATTAGTGTATAAAGTTATAGTGTATAAAGTTAAAGTGTATAGAGTGTATAAGGTTAAAGTGTATAAAGGTAGTGTATGAAGTTATAGTGTATAAAGTTATAGTGTATAAAGTTATAGTGTATAAATTGTATAAAGTTAAAGTGTATAAAGTTATAGTGTATAAAGTTGAAGTGTATAAAGTGTATAAAGTTAGTGTATGAAGTTAGTGAATAAAGTGTATAAAATTATAGTGTATAAAGTTATAGTGCATAAAATTAAAGTGTATAAAGTTAAAGTGTATAAAGTTATAGTGTATAAAGTGTATAAAGTTATAGTGTATGAAGTTATAGTGTATAAAGTTAAAGTGTATAGAGTGTATAAGGTTAAAGTGTATAAAGGTAGTGTATGAAGTTATAGTGTATAAAGTTATAGTGTATAAAGTTATAATGTATAAATTGTATAAAGTTAGTGTATAAAGTTATAGTGTATGAAGTTAAAGTGTATGAAATTAGTGTATAAAGTTATAGTGTATAAAGTTATAGTGTATAACTGGTGGTGTATAAAGTTATAGTGTATAAAGTTGTAGTGGATAAAGTTATAGTGTATAAAATTAAAAGTCTATAAAGTTAGTGTATAAAGTTATAGTGTATAAAGTTAAAGTGTATAGAGTGTATAAGATTAAAGTGTATAAAGGTAGTGTATGAAGTTATAGTGTATAAAGTTATAATGTATAAATTGTATAAAGTTAGTGTATAAAGTTATAGTGTATGAAGTTAAAGTGTATGAAATTAGTGTATAAAGTTATAGTGTATAAAGTTAAAGTGTATAAAGTTATAGTGTATGAAGTTAAAGTGTATAAAGTTATAGTGTATGAAGTTATAGTGTATAAAGTTAAAGTGTATAAAGTTGTAGTGTATAAAGTTAAAGTGTATAAAATTATAGTGTATAAAATTATAGTGTATGAAGTTAAAGTGTATAAAGTTAAAGTGTATAAAGTGTATAAAGTTATAGTGTATAAAGTTAAAGTGTATAAAGTTATAGTGTATAACTGGTGGTGTATAAAGTTAAATTGTATAAAGTTAAAGTGTATAACTGGTGGTGTATAAAGTTGTAGTGTATAAAGTTAAAGTGTATAAAATTATAGTGTATAAAGTTATAGTGTATGAAGTTAAAGTGTATAAAGTTAAAGTGTATAAAGTGTATAAAGTTATAGTGTATAAATTTAAAGTGTATAAAGTGTATAAAGTTATAAAGTGTATGAAGTTATAGTGTATAAAGTGTATAAAGTTATAGTGTATAACTGGTGGTGTATAAAGTTATAGTGTATAAAGTTATAATGTATAAATTGTATAAAGTTAGTGTATAAAGTTATAGTGTATGAAGTTAAAGTGTATGAAATTAGTGTATAAAGTTATAGTGTATAAAGTTAAAGTGTATAAAGTTATAGTGTATGAAGTTATAGTGTATAAAGTTGTAGTGTATAAAGTTAAAGTGTATAAAATTATAGTGTATAAAATTATAGTGTATAACTGGTGGTGTATAAAGTTAAATTGTATGAAGTTATAGTGTATAAAGTTATAGTGTATAAAGTTAAAGTGTATAAAGTTATAGTGTATAAAGTGTATAAAGTTATAGTGTATGAAGTTATAGTGTATAAAGTTAAAGTGTATAGAGTGTATAAGGTTAAAGTGTATAAAGGTAGTGTATAAAGTTATAGTGTATGAAGTTATAGTGTATAAAGTTATAGTGTATAAAGTTATAATGTATAAATTGTATAAACTTAGTGTATAAAGTTATAGTGTATGAAGTTAAAGTGTATGAAATTAGTGTATAAAGTTATAGTGTATAAAGTTAGTGTATAAAGTTATAATGTATAAATTGTATAAAGTTAGTGTATAAAGTTATAGTGTATGAAGTTAAAGTGTATGAAATTATTGTATAAAGTTATAGTGTATAAAGTTATAGTGTATAAAGTTATAATGTATAAATTGTATAAAGTTAGTGAATAAAGTTATAGTGTATGAAGTTATAGTGTATAAAGTTAAAGTGTATAGAGTGTATAAGGTTAAAGTGTATAAAGGTAGTGTATGAAGTTATAGTGTATAAAGTTATAGTGTATAAAGTTATAATGTATAAATTGTATAAAGTTAGTGTATAAAGTTATAGTGTATGAAGTTAAAGTGTATGAAATTAGTGTATAAAGTTATAGTGTATAAAGTTATAGTGTATGAAGTTATAGTGTATAACTGGTGGTGTATAAAGTTATAGTGTATAAAGTTGTAGTGTATAAAGTTATAATGTATAAATTGTATAAAGTTAGTGTATAAAGTTATAGTGTATGAAGTTAAAGTGTATGAAATTAGTGTATAAAGTTATAGTGTATAAAGTTAAAGTGTATAAAGTTATAGTGTATGAAGTTAAAGTGTATAAAGTTATAGTGTATGAAGTTATAGTGTATAAAGTTGTAGTGTATAAAGTTAAAGTGTATAAAATTATAGTGTATAAAATTATAGTGTATAACTGGTGGTGTGTAAAGTTAAATTGTATGAAGTTATAGTGTATAAAGATATAGGGTATGAAGTTAAAGTGTATAAAGTTAAAGTGTATAAAGTGTATAAAGTTATAGTGTATAAAGTTAGTGTATAAAGTTATAGTGTATAAAGTTAAAGTGTATAAAATTATAGTGTATAAAATTATAGTGTATAACTGGTGGTGTATAAAGTTATAGTGTATAAAGTTAAAGTGTATAAAGTTATAAAGTGTATGAAGTTATAGTGTATAAAGTTAAAGTGTATAAAGTGTATAAAGTTGTAGTGTATAAAGTTAAAGTGTATAAAGTTGTAGTGTATAAAGTTATAGTGTATAAAATTAAAGTCTATAAAGTTAGTGTATAAAGTTAAAGTGTATAGAGTTATATGTATAAAGTTAAAGTGTATAGAGTTAAAGTGTATAGAGTTACAGTGTATAAAGTTGTAGTGTATAAAGTTAAAGTGTATAGAGTTATAGTGTATAGAGTTATAGTGTATAAAGTTACAGTGTATAGAGTTATAGTGTATAGAGTTATAGTGTATAAAGTTACAGTGTATAGAGTTATAGTGTATAGAGTTATAGTGTATAGAGTTATATGTATAAAGTTAAAGTGTATAGAGTTAAAGTGTATAGAGTTACAGTGTATAGAGTTATAGTGTATAAAGTTAAAGTGTATAGAGTTAGTGTATAGAGTTATAGTGTATAGAGTTATAGTGTATAAAGTTACAGTGTATAGAGTTATAGTGTATAAAGTTACAGTGTATAGAGTTATAGTGTATAGAGTTACAGTGTATAGAGTTATAGTGTATAGAGTTATAGTGTATGAAGTTATAGTGTATAAAGTTACAGTGTATAGAGTTATAGTGTATAAAGTTACAGTGTATAGAGTTACAGTGTATAGAGTTATAGTGTATAAAGTTACAGTGTATAGAGTTATAGTGTATAGAGTTATAGTGTATAAAGTTACAGTGTATAGAGTTATAGTGTATAGAGTTATAGTGTATAAAGTTACAGTGTATAGAGTTATAGTGTATAAAGTTACAGTGTATAGAGTTATAGTGTATAGAGTTATAGTGTATAAAGTTACAGTGTATAGAGTTATAGTGTATAGAGTTATAGTGTATAAAGTTACAGTGTATAGAGTTATAGTGTATAGAGTTATAGTGTATGAAGTTACAGTGTATAGAGTTATAGTGTATAAAGTTACAGTGTATAGAGTTACAGTGTATAGAGTTACAGTGTATAAAGTTACAGTGTATAGAGTTATAGTGTATAGAGTTATAGTGTATAGAGTTATAGTGTATAAAGTTACAGTGTATAGAGTTACAGTGTATAGAGTTATAGTGTATAAAGTTACAGTGTATAGAGTTATAGTGTATAGAGTTATAGTGTATAAAGTTACAGTGTATAGAGTTATAGTGTATAGAGTTATAGTGTATAGAGTTATAGTGTATAAAGTTACAGTGTATAGAGTTATAGTGTATAGAGTTATAGTGTATAAAGTTACAGTGTATAGAGTTATAGTGTATGAAGTTAAAGTGTATAAAGTTACAGTGTATAGAGTTATAGTGTATAAAGTTACAGTGTATAGAGTTACAGTGTATAGAGTTATAGTGTATAGAGTTATAGTGTATAAAGTTACAGTGTATAGAGTTATAGTGTATGAAGTTATAGTGTATAAAGTTACAGTGTATAGAGTTATAGTGTATAGAGTTATAGTGTATAAAGTTACAGTGTATAGAGTTATAGTGTATAAAGTTACAGTGTATGAAGTTATAGTGTATAGAGTTATAGTGTATGAAGTTATAGTGT
>JAUCMX010000005.1:558548-586048 GCA_033459395.1 Hemibagrus guttatus | reverse complement strand
CACACACCCTGCATACATGTGTTTATTAAAACTAAAAGTTGTCCTTCTTTATGACGTCATCAGGACCTCCTGTGCAGCGCTGATATCCACAGGATCAGGTGTTGATGAATTCTCTCGCCTTAGCGTTTCCATAGCAACAGCACGTTGCCAGGGGCGTGTACAGCGCAGACAGGTTAAATAAGGTGTGTATGGTGTGTGGAAGGAGTCTCCAGTGTCAGAGCTTCCTGAGGAACAGGACAAAGCCGTGTGTTTTCTCTGATCACAATGAGGAGAGGGAAACACTGGTCATAAGCGGAAACGGAAGTCACCTGCTCCTCGTACGTTACAGGTAACTCTAAATGGATAAAAGTTTATTGCCGTGTCCTGAATAAAGTTCAAGAACGACACTGTGCGTGTGTGTGTGTGTGCGCGAGCCAGGCGAAGGTGTGGTTAAGGAAGTTAAAGTTCATTGTGTGTGTGTGTGTGTGTGTGTGTCCGTTATCTGAGTCCGTACCTGAGGCGATGTACTGTCTGTGCACACCGGTGCGCCGCTCGAGCTCCGCCAGACAATCCGTCAGCAGGTTGTTTTCCGTTAAAAACGCCTCGCAGCGCTCCGTTACCGCGGCCCACATGGCTGTGCGTGTCCGTGTGTCCGGTAAAGTTCGGGATTAACGAGCGGAAAGGTGTGGATACGACTGTTGGAACTCACCGTGCCGCTGCTCGTACACACACACGCACACACGAAGTGCTCCGTTACAGCCTGGCAGGTGCAGCCCAGGATCTGACGGCCAATCACAGAGCGGGATTCCTGTGACGTCACGTGTGTATCTCCGCAACCGGCTGCGGTTAATAGTTAATATTTTGATATTTTCTCATTAATTATTAATTATTTTATTGAATCTGCTGTCAATTATTAATCTCATCCCGGGTTTCTTCTCTTAACACTTCAAACTTTCCGTGACATAGAAGATTATTCCGTCTTTAACTCCTTAAAAGAGTTTGTTCTTCGTTTCTTTCTTTCTCTTCACCTTCATCCTCTTTATCGCTTTCGCTTCCTCTGTTCGGTTTCTTATCCTGTTATTTTCACCTAGTTAATAAACTAATCTGTCCACGTCACAGACACACGGGGGGGGGGGGGGGGGGGGGTTACAGAGACATTGGAACAAACCATTCCTGGAAAAAAGGGGGAGGGTGTAAACGTCGACCTGGACCGCGGCGTGTGCGTGTCTTCAGGATGAGATGAATAGAATAAAGAGCTAGATTTGATAGAGGTCCAAACTATTCCTGAGCAGGCGGGGTGTGGGGATGATGGGACTGGACCACAGTTGGGGTGTGTGTGTGTGTATGTGTGATGTTACAACACAAGGCCGTTTCCATTTGCTTTTATTTATTTGAAATAAAACCACATTACAGTATGACTGTAAATCTGAAAATGAAAATTAAAAAAACAAAAAGTCTGTACATGGACGACACCAATCATGTACAACAATAAATATAACACACTCACACTCTCTCTCTCTCTCACACACACACACCACGATTCACATCACCACCAAGAGGCAGAGCAGCACAATCACACTCTCTCTCTCTCTCTCACACACACACACACACACACACACACATCACTTCAACATCAGTGTGTGTTCAACATCAGAAAAGTCATCATCTTCAGTGAGCCAGACAGAGAGAAGGTGGAGGGAGGCAGCGAGAGAGAGAGAGAGAAGATGGGGAGGGGGGAGCGAGAGAGAGAGAGAAGATGGGAGGGGGGAGTGAGAGAGAGAGAGAGAAGATGGGGAGGGGGGAGCGAGAGAGAGAGAAAGAGAAGATGGGGAGGGGGGAGCGAGAGAGAGAGAGAGAGAAGATGGGGAGGGGGGAGCGAGAGAGAGAGAGAGAGAAGATGGGGAGGGGGGAGCGAGAGAGAGAGAGAGAGAGATGGGGAGGGGGGAGCAAGAGAGAGAGAGAGAGAGAAGATGGGGAGGGGGGAGCGAGAGAGAGAGAGAAGATGGGGAGGGGGGAGCGAGAGAGAGAGAGAGAGAAGATGGGGAGGGGGGAGCGAGACAGAGAGAGAGAGAAGATGGGGAGGGGGGGAGCGAGAAAGAGAGAGAGAAGATGGGGAGGGGGGAGCGAGAAAGAGAGAGAGAAGATGGGGAGGGGGGAGTGAGAGAGAGAGAGAGAGAGAGAGAGAGAGAGAGAGAGAAGATGGGGAGGGGGGAGCGAGAAAGAGAGAGAGAAGATGGGGAGGGGGAGCGAGAGAGAGAGAGAGAAGATGGGGAGGGGGGAGCGAGAGAGAGAGAGAGAAGATGGGGAGGGGGGAGCGAGAGAGAGAGAGAGAGAAGATGGGGAGAGGGGAGCGAGAGAGAGAGAGAGAGAAGATGGGGAGAGGGGAGCGAGAGAGAGAGAGAGACCAAGACAAAGCAAGTGAAAGAGACAGAACCAGATATATTCTGAACACGGTGTTACCATAGCAACATTGAGTGCTTTGTTGCCATGGTTTCACTGCAGTAACCACTGTTGAGGATCTCACAGCTAGCCGTAGCTACAGTATTGTGATGGGTTTTATAAAGTGTGACGCACACAACACTCAGCAGAGCTCTTTAAGACCTCGGCCAATCAGGGTTTGAGAAACCACTGGAGAAATAATTCTGTTTAAACTCTTTTTTTTACACCTCACTGCAGTTGTTCCTCATAAAATTGCTGCATTAAAAGACGTTTGTCTCAAATAAACTAGTCCATGTGCCACCGGTGGAACAGGACAGATTAGCTGTGGTTCACTATGTAGGCAGCCTCCTGAAGTGCCCTTGAGGTTTAACTATGACTGTAGCTGTAGGAGTTGACTACACACGTGATTACAGAGCAGAGGACACGAAGTTTTAGTGTTTTCTGACCATTTAACACCAACACTGACCTAGAGCGCACAAAACTAGCAATAAGAATGAAAAGCCGTGGCTAAATAAGTGCTTACAGAATGCACTGGCTCAGCGTCTAATGGAACGCGCTGAGAGACTAGACCAAATATAACGGAATTTTTTTAGAGGAGAGATTTGCAAACAAAGCAAACAAACCAAACCTAATCAGAAATAAATGAAAACAAAACAAAATGTTCGGCAAAGAAAAATAAAATTTAATGATCAGAATTGTCAAACAATTTCAAAACACAAAAAGAAAAAAAAAATATCTCCGGTTTTTACGATTAGTGAGAGAGAAAAAAAAAAACAATTAAAGCCACAAAAAAAAACAGTAAATAAAGAAAAAGAGAAAAAGAAAGAAGCAAATAACAAAAGCTTGAAGCTGAAATGAGAAACAGGGGAACTACATTTCGGTGTCTTTTTTTCAGGGGAAGTTTCCTCATCCTTTGGTCCTTCTTCCTTTCACTCGCTTTCTTATTCATTCTTTTTAACTTAAATAAACAAACACACTTTCGTCCACTGGACACACGACAGCCTGGATCAGGAAAAGTACCTCGGGGTCAAAAACTGGAGGAATTTAAAATAATAAGGCATCACATGCTGAAACACTAACAGGATCAGTGACTGCTGAGAAGGTTGAAAACATCCCATAATAATCAGAAGCATGGACAATGAGACATGTCTGAATTTCAGGGACAAACTGAAGCTTTACAAATCAAAGAAAAAACAAAACAGGAATCGAATTTCCAGACATTTGCCCCGCCCATATGTCAAATCAGACCCCGCCCATCCCCCGTTCTTGCCTATGATTTCGCTGCAGTTCTGCATATGGACAGACAGCAGAGGCAAAGACATCACAAACAGCTCCATGAACATGTTTACAGACCGGGTTAGATCTTATACAGCTATACGAGCCGTGACCTCTGTGTGTGTGTGTGTGTGTGTGTTTTTAACAATACTTACATCAAGCACTGAAAACTACACAAACTGGATAATATGTACCTTAAGAAAATCTCGCTAGCAACTTGAAGTTTGAATGACAAAAACAACAAAAAGAGGGGGGGGGGGGGGGGGTGTCAGTGATGGGGTGTTGAACAACAACACAGCTTACCAAAAAAATAAAATAAAACATACCAAAGCTAAGCCAAGTGGAATTATGCTCCCAAAAAATTTTTTTTACTAGCATACCTGGAAGAAAAAAAAGAAAAAAAAAGCAAGCTGAATGACTGAGCATGTTGTGTAACTGTGTGTACTTCACCGCCTGGGGTGTAGACGAGCAGGAGGATGGAGACTGACATGGTGTGAGGTGGAACACACACACAGGGCCTGTGGGGATACTCAGTTAAACCATACATCACGATGGACGTTATGAGTGTAGTGACAGTGACGTGAAGTGTGTGTGAGCAGGGTGAAGAGCACAGTGTGTGTGTGAAGCAGATGAAACTATAAAACAGTGACTTTCCGAGCGGCGTCCTTCTACTTGTGTGTCTTGCTGGTTTTGAAGGACACCTGCAGGATCTTGTCCCCCAGTCTGTAGCCGTTGAGGCTAGCAATGGCCACTGCCGCCTCCTCGTAATTGGTCATGGTGACGAAGCCGAAGCCTTTGCACTTGTTGGTGTTGAAGTCTCGGATCACTTTGACGTTGGTGACGGCCCCGAACGGACCGAACATCTGCCACAGGATTCCCTCGTCTGCGTCCGGACCCAGGTTATAGATGAAGATGCACCACCCGGTCTGCGTGCTCCCGCCCATGTTCGCCCCCGACAGACTGCCCATGTGGTCCACGCCCATTGGGGAGAACCTGAACACACACAATTATAATTCACAATTTTCAAAATTAACACATTTACAGACTGAGCCCTCCCTCCTGTCTCCTGATTGGCTGAGAGCAGCACAGTGTGTTTAGTTTTTCTGAATGGACACATTTTTCTTTTAGAGGGGAAAACAAAACTAAAGAATTGAAATAATATAAATTTAAACAAAACAGAAAACAAAATAAAAGAAAGCCTTTCTAAGAGATACAGAAAACAAACCCAGATGTGTGTCATATGTGTATACAAAGAAAAGATTCTGAGCTCACAACATTGTGTGTGTGTGTGTGTGTGTACCTGAATCTCTGGGCCTGGTGGTGTACAGGTCCTCCGAAGCGGCGCGACTGTGTGTGATAGATCTGAGGGATGATCTGTGTGTTTTTAATCTGATTAGGATTCGCGGCGAATTTGACGGTGATGGGCTCGGCCGCACCGGGAGGTTTCTGTCCGTTCAGCTCTTTGACGGCGTCTTCTGCCTCAGAACGCTTGTCGAAACGTATAAACGCAACTCCACGGGAAAGACCTGACAGGAACGGGAACGGTCATGATGAAGCAGTAGATGTGAGAGAGATGAGAGAGAGATGAGAGTGTCCTGCTCACCTGAAGTCTGATCCACGAGCACACGCGAGTTGATGATGCGTCCGTAGCGTAAGAACATGTCCTCCACGTCCTTCTGGGTCATGTTCTTAGGAAGGCCGCTGATGTACAGATTGGCGTCTTTGATGGAGTCCGAGCTGGGCCGTGCGTACGACACCTGCGGCGGGGAAACACACAACGTACACACTTTCACAACAGATCAGATTAGAAACAAAAAAGCAGACTGACAAAAGGATGGATTTCAGAAACAGTCCGGAACGTGTCACTCCTCAATAACTACAGGACAGACCAGTGGAGCAGAATGACTGGGATATGTCTCACTGCATTAAAGTCCTTTACATTTATGAAACACCTTTTAGCTCAAAAACAGCAGAATTTAGTGTTTATATCTACAAAACATAAATGTTAGTATGTTATAAACTAATGCTGCAGTTTGATCAGTTCACTTCATTAACCAATCATCAGCTTAATTAGCATGATATTAATTTAGTGAGGTAGTGTAAACATTCTAAAAACATTTCTCATTACATCATTGATTATTTCAGCATAATTAATGGAAAGGAACAGATTAAAATGTTGTTAATGTCTTAACATAATTTATTCACATCCATCTCTTAAGCCTGGAATATACTCGCTTTTAAAGACGTGTCCACGCAAGACGGCTCCCGCAGCGCATCCTGCACACGTCATCAGAAGCCTCCGTTATTTAACGACAAGATGCAGTGTTGTGTCGTGTTTTAAATGGCACGTGTTTATGTACGGAGTTACAGCTTGCGGTTAATGTCTGAATAAAAAAAAATAAAAAAAAAATCCTCACAGCCATTAAAGGTCTGTTTTTGGTACCAGGTGAAGTTTTAGATAAAATCAGCTTAACGTGTCGCAAACCATCTTGCTAACCTGATGTTCAGGGATGTTCTGGCTCCACCTAGTGGCCATTGTTTTTAATCCTCCAGCTGTACGCAGTGAGCAAAACAACCTCATCATGCATGAAGTATAACCCAGGCCTTAATGTGGAGTGTCACTGAGTGAAAAGTAAACAACCCACAGCTTTAACCAAAAGCATTACGGTAACAGAGATAACCCGATGGGTAAAAAGGCCACGCGTGATGGAAAATATATGTAGTGGTGTAATATTACCTTGATGGTTTTAGACTGTAGCCTCAGGCCATTCAGAGTACTGATTGCTCTTTCTGCATCATTAGGGTTTACATAGTTAACAAAGCCGTACCCTAAACTGTGGCCTGGAGAAAACAACACAAACAAAACAATAAAAACAACCAAACTAAACCAAACAAAAACAAACAAACAAACAAACAAACCAACAAACAAACCTTACGGATAGAAAGAAACAAATCATTAAAAATATCAGAAATGAATTAACTATATTTTGCAGGGGGAAAAAAACAGGACAAACCTTCTGGGAAAAAAATATTAAAATTGAGCCGAAAGTTATTAATGATATAAAGAGAGATCCACATTTCTCCGACTTATCGGCGTGCGTGTGTGTGTTTGAGAGACAGATTTCGACATAAACGTGTATAAATACGGACCGGCGACTTTATCTCGAATGAGCTTAGCGCTCTCCACCTCGCCGATGCTGCTGAAGAGGCTGCGCAGCTCCTCCTGAGACATGTTCTGGGGCAGATAGTTCACGATCAGGTTCGTCTTGGCGTCCTTCGCCTCCTCCACCATGTGATCTTCATAACCGTTCGACATGTCGTACACCTCCTGAGAGAAGACACAGAGAGAGAATCACAGGTCAGTGAGAGGCCGATGATTTACTAGTGATCGTCACTGATCATACGGAACACGTTTAGTTAATTAAAAGGTCTTAAAAAAAAGCAAGGGGATAAAAAAGCAGGAGAACCTGCGTCTGATCACACAAAAAAAGCATGATCCATATAAAGAAGCAGTAAAATGAATAGATTTCAGTAGCTGCAGCTTTGACAGTTACTGGTGTTTATGAATACGCAGATGTTCCAGTTACAGCAGATCCAGAATATAGAGTTTGACTTATCAGAGACGCTCTGTACATGAAGCTCCGCACCACTGGGTCACTGGGCCAATAATTCTGAATCAGGAAATAACTTACATGGCTGAGGATCTGCTCTCTGTAGAAATCTCTCTCTCCTCTTTAACTTCTTAGTGAAAATATAAACGACTTTACAGCTCTTGTTTGTGCTAAAAACAACGTGCGAAGAAGAGATGATATGACGGACTCCACAAAGGACAGGTGTGTTTAGATTTGTCGTTCGTTATACAGTCATTAGTTTAGCTGTTGCTGAAATCACAGCTGTGTTACATGTTCATGTGAAAGATGAACGCTGCTTGGCTGCTGCTCTAAGCCACTGCCATGGTTACATTTACCTAGCTAACTTGCCTCACTAGCTAGCATTAATTAGTGTGTATGTTTCTCCAGCTCTTTTACAACAAGAGAAGCAAATTCCCCATCAGCTCGTGGCATAAAAACATCTCTCTCTCTCGGCCTGTCTGTCTCTCTCTCCGTCACTCACTCGCTCTCTCTCTCAATCAGCTTGTTGTGTAAAAACGTGTCTCACTGTCTCACACACACACACACACACAGTCGTGTCCCTAATAGATACAGAGTCTACTCACTTTTAAGTATCTAACGTGTCCCCTTCTGACTGCCATGAAGAGCCGTCACAGATCCCCACTCTGATCTGAAGACACCAAAAAACAAAATAAGGTAATAAAAATACACGCTGATTAAAAAATAAGCGAAGAACTGAAAGGGGGGGGGGGGGGGGGCAAAAACAAAACACGGATTGGGAAATGAAAGAGAATGAAATAAAGAAAGGGAAAGATATAAAGATGAGTCGGCTTCTGACATTACCTGTGGAAAGAACATAAGAGCCGTGAGGCAGGAGAGCTTCAGCGTGTATTTTTAACACCTCACTTCAGCTATTCTCTAACACACACACACACACACACACACTCGGGCAGTGTTAACACTATACACACTCGTCTCTGTGTGTGTGAAATATCCATCACCACCTAAAGCTCATCAGGTTTATATGCAAATTAATTTCCCTCTGCGCCATCAGAGGGTCCACTTCCGGTCTACACGCCATCACATCACCACCTCAGAGACTCACACAAATTACTCTAAAGTGTAGACCATTATGTCTGTAAATGAAGCCAAATGCAATTTAAACAGACATCCATTAAAAAAGCTCATTTTTGGAGTTTATATATTATATATATATATATTATATATATATATATATATATATATATATATATATATATATATATATATATATATATATATATATATACACACACACACATATATAGTACCGTTAGGTACGTTGCAACTGTACCTATTTGTAATAATTAAATCGTTAAATCTCCCCTCATCATATTTTTTTTATTATTTGCAAGGGTTTTTTAATAGCTTGAGCCTATACCTGAAACCGACCGTGTTTAAAATATCTAGCATGAACACAAGCACCATGATTAGCATTGCTAACTAACTAGCATTTACGGTAGTCTTTGTTTGAACTGCTGCTAAGCTAACGGTTCCCTTAGAGAAAGCTAGCCTAACAACCAGGCCGCTTCCCAAACGCCATAAAACTTCACTGTCCCCTGTAACAGCTTTATAAACCGGAAGTCGCTCCCTACGGAGTGCGGCTCATCACCAAGATGGCGCCGATTGGGACGCCGCCATGTTCGTCCTGTCTGGGTTAAACAGTAGCCTGGTCGCTGCGAGTAACGAGTCGCCGCCATTTAACACACATACGCGTGTTTGTTCGTTTTGTAGCGTACAGAAATCCAGTTCTTGCAAGTTTCTCCTATTTATTAAAATCTCCACACTGATTTTTATCCGGAAACCGAATCCCGCGCTGTCTTTTACAACCAGGCTTTACGCGCGAGCAGGCCGCGCGCGCGCGCACTCCCCTCAGGCCTCAGAAAACGCCCGGTTAGCCACATGCTAACAAAAGACGGTGTGGATCAGAATAAAACGATTCGTAACCGGTTATTATCTCAGTTGGTAGCATGGAACTTACCGACTTCACCCCCGCTCCGAGTCTTTTATCAAAAACAAAAAAAAATCACCTTCCGTCCGCTTTCTGTCTGAACGTGGCTGCGTGCGCGTGACACAAGACCGCCCCCACAAGGAAACTGTAAGCGAACAGCGACGACCACGCCCACCAGCGACATGTGGGGCGAGCCTGAAGGTGATTGGCTAGGATTCACGTCAATCTCACTATGCGCCAGAACAGCGCTGCGTAAGATGACTCTTTATTTATGATCCGAATGATTTAAAATGATTCGATTACTGGTTCCTTTAAGCGTATTGAACTTAATGACTCGATTCAGTGAAGCGAATCATTTAGCACATTACCTATTCGATTCTTCAGTTATTTAGATAATTACGCTGCAAGAATTTACAAGTTTTAAACACACTTAAAAAAGTTTTTCGTGTTACCCATCTGTACACACTTAAATAAACCTCGGAAATAGACAAAAAAATAAATAACAACAATAGCAAGCTTTTCTCAAAATGTTAAGAACTCAGCATCCACAATCAAACACAAGCTAATCAAATTGATATAAATACACACATACATTCTTTTAGACATTTTTAAAAGAATGTTTAAAAGATGTTTAAGTATGAGAATTGGATAAATGTTTAATATTCTGTGCCCTAACCTCTGTGTGCATTGTTCTATATGTTAATAAAGAACCCTTCAGGATTCTTCATCTGTCCGTTCGGGGTCAGTGCTCAGCGTGTGTTTACTGTATCGTCTGAGTACTAAGCTGTACAATATGGAGTGATTTCCCTAACGGCCCTTCAGCAGGGACTCGACCCCACAATCCCCCTGTGATTAGTGCAGAAGGTGATGAGAGGAATATGAAGCACACACTGTGGCATTGTGTGTGTGTGTGTGTGTGTGTGTGTGTGTGGAGGCTTTGTGAGTGTTAAGGTGTTACAGGGGGATTATGGGAGTTTAACGAGCTCACTTATGCTGCACACTTCATTACCCTCAGAGCAGAGCAGAGACGATTACAGCAGGACAAGCTAATGCAGGGCTAAATCTCTGTTTAAATATCTGTTTTATTTCACACACACACACACACACACACACACACACTGTCCCGTCTCCATCACAGACTGGAGCAGGGGTGCTGAGCAGACCGTGTCTCTACTCCATCTTCCACACTTTATTCACGTGATTTATTTGATTTGTGATTGGTCATCTGGCTGAAACTCTGAGCACAGGTCAGTGTGTCACTGCATCTCACACATCTTTATTATCTTTATTATGATGAGGGGATTACTTACATACATTTAAAGATTTCACACTTCCTCATGAAGTTTATCTGAACATACAGAGAAATACCTCACACTGGTGTATACAATAATAATAATCATCATCATCGTCATAATAAAAATAATAATAATAATTTTCTTTTAAAGAATTAATTTCTTTTTAAGAATAAAATACTAATGCATGTGTGTCATAAACTCTTTAAATAGCAAGATAGAAAGACAAATAGATTCAAATTAAACAAACTTATCCAGGATTAAATTGATTAAATAATAAATACATGAACAAATAAGTACCTAATATAATTCATTCCTAACTAATAGTTAGTTAGTTAATTTCTTATAAACCACTAAATCAACAAAGATCTATAAAAACTATCATAGTTTAATATTTTTATAAATAAAACAAATGATATAATATTAAAATATCAGTATAAACATTAACAAACAAAAACAGTAATAAATAAATATAAAAGGGAAAGGACGAGAAAAGAATAAACAAACAGAAAAGGAAATAAATGAAATAAACAAACACTGTATTGAAATTACATTTTAAATAAAAACTCTTTAAATGAGTGATGTTAGAGGAGTAAGTTCCCCAAGGAAAGATATGTATTTATTTATTTTATTTAAATATATAATAATCATTTGCACTCGTTATCCATCAGAACAGCGGGATGTAATTATCTGTAACGCCGCAGATAAATCATTTCGCCATACCATAATACTGACGGATCGGTCGTCATGGCAACGGGCAAGCTGGGCCGTGATTGGTTAACTGGAAGTGAGGCGCGGGCTGTTAGTTCTCATTGTCTTGACTCGATCCGTACAGGAAACACAATTTGTACTGCGCATGTGCAGAGACGCGTCTACGTCTTGTCTGAAGTATGACGAAACGATTTACGGCAGTTTATTTATAATACTGTTGTTATAATACTATTGAGCAGCAATGTCGCGCATGCGCAGAACAACACCTGGGTTTCCGCACATGCGCAGTACAAATCGTGTTTCCGGTACGGATCGAGTACTGACAATCTCTCACCTGAAGCCGGTGTTTATGGCTAAACCCGGAAATGAAGGGTTTAATGTGGCCTCGCTCTGTACTGCTAATACTAAAGCTAATGCTAACAATAGTTAATGCTTTCGGCTGCTCCTTGTTCGGGGTCGCCACGATATTGCTAATGTTGTTAGCTAATGCTAACAATATCGCCTGCTAATCAGAGCTACACATCATATAGCTTATTAATACTTCGTGAGGGTTTGTAAATGAAATGTGGAACAGAATGGAGAAGATGAAGATGATGATGATGATGATGGCGGCTCAGTCTAAGTCGTCAGCAGTTTCTCCTTTAATCCGCTCCTTTAATGAGATTAGCAGTTAGCAAATCCTGCACTCGGATAAGCAAGCGTGCACACACACACACACACACACACACACACACAGTATGAACAGTTCAGTAAAAAAGTGTAATATTTTGTAAATAAAAGCTCATTAATGATTTATCCCCAGTGTTGGTTTATTTACGAATAGTTCATGACGTCGGCTTTTTAGTCACCCACATTTAGTCACCAAAGCTTTCTAAATACAGCCTCAAATAATATTAAGTATATTTCTATAATAAAATACTGCGTGTTATAGAAATATTTATATATATATATTTCCACATTCATAACTGAAAATCACTTTTTAATCGCCAGCTCATTTTCTTTAGCATAAAATCTGAAGAAAACATTCACACAAAAAATAAAGATAAAAGATAAATTAAAACATGCTGAAGAAATATTTTTGAGATCTATAAATTAAACGGAAGTGTGTGTGTGTGTGTGTGTGTAGCAGAGGTGTGTTCAGGACATCCCTGATGTTCATGGAAGCTAATGAGATTAGCATTTAGCATATGCAGTGATTGTGGCGGTGATTAGAGGAAGGTTTGCTGAGGGTAAAATGCTAAAGCATGGGATTAAAAGATAACACATCCTGCTAAAGTGCTGTTCACTCAGGAATTAGCTAATCTGATGATTAACGTGGAGTTAGAGGACATGCAGGTCGACAGATGCTGCACAAACACACACACACACACACACTGATTACAAACTGCTTCTATCTCTTTATATAATTACATCATCAAGTTTACAAAAACATTTTAATACAGTTTCATTTATATCCTGATTGTGTTTTCTGTTGTGTGTGCAGTGTGTGTGTGTGTGTGTGTGTGTGATGACCCCGAGGGATCAGCTGAGGAAGATGACAGCATTAGGAGAGCAGGATGATAAACACTGGTACAGACTGATGAACAGCATTTCTGTAGGAGGTACCAGGAGGAGTTCACACCACACATTAACCCCAAACACTGTAGTGACCATGTGCTACAGGACATTACAGTGTGTGTGTGTGTGTGTGTGTGTGTGTGTGTGTGTGTGTGTGTGTGTGTGTAGAACTGAGACAGAGGCAGGAGATGATGATGAGGAACCCCATCACTTTGAACCCACAGGTTCTCTCTCAGACTCAGCAAAGACTGCAGCTCGAGCCGCGCTTCATCGACAGGTGTGTGTGTCTGTGTGTGTATAGAGTGTGTGTGTGTGTGTGTGATTTGTATGTGTATTTGTGTGATTAGTGTGTGATTAGTGTGCGTTTGTATGCAGTGAAATGTTTGAAATGCAGAATGAATTTAATGTGGGGTGAAACACACTAAACTCTGTATGTGTGTGTGTGTGTATAGGGAGCTCATCCCTCCCACTGACATGGTGTCGTCCTCTGAGTCCCGCCCCCTGGCCCCCCCGCTGCCCCCCCACTCCACCGTCCTCGCAGGAAGAGCCTTCAGTTCAGCAGGTCCTCTTCATCTTCATCATCTTCATCATCATTATTATTATTAATATTCCTTTTTACATAATAAAAATACTGTTTCAGGTGGTTATGGCTTCCTCCCACCTGATTCCATGGAAACAGTTGCTAGGCGACAGGAGATCCTCCACAAACAGAACATAGCCAGGTGAAGTTATGAGCATGAAACTCACTCCATTTCCATCATCATCATCATCATCATCATCACGTCTTACAGTGTTACACAACCTGGAGGAACTTCATTCATAAAGAAATGAGGCTAACGGGATAAACACAACACACACACTGCTCACTTCCTGTGGATTAGCTACTGAAAGATGTGTGTAACCTAGCATATAGCATCAGATACTGGTTTGAATGATACAGTATAAGAGTTTAGCTGAACTAGGTGACCAGAACCTGCTAGGTTCACCTGCAAGCTAGCTAACTCCAGGCTAACAGTAGTGTGCTAGGAAGCTAGCTCACTTTATTATAGAGTTAGAGGGGAAGTGTGTGAAAATGTTTGATCCTCATGATAGTTCTAAACAATTCAGAATGCTTGATTTATATGTTGCTTTGCAGTAGAGCAGAAACCAGCCAGAACAGAGCTGTTAGCCACACCCCCTTTTTCCTTATAAGGCAGCTGAGGAGTTATATGTAGTTGTAACAGAGGGGGAGGAGTTTTATCCTCCAGGTAAAAAAAAAGAGTGCTGAAAAAACGTGTAAATATTGCGTGCAGCTCAATTGAAATGTTGTTGAAACGTGTTCAGGATGGAGATGAACGCCATCCTGCAGCAGAAGGAGCTGGAGAACCAGCAGAAGACGTTACTGAGCAACATGGAGAACCCACTGGTGTACCAGCACATCGCACATCCAGGTCCTGCCGTCTTCAGAGGACGCCATCGTCTCCATGACAACCACGACGTCTTCGACCTCCACGCCAACGGCTTCCTGATGTCCGGCCCGTATCCGCCGATCGGTGCCCTGCAGAGGGAGAGGGGGCGGCGCCCCGGCAGGAGAACGGCCAATCAGAAGTTTTCGGACAGCGGCGCCGCGTTTCAGCCGGAGAGGAACCAGGTGGAGGAGAAGAACGTGGACGAGAGTCCTGGAGGAGCTTCAGGAGAGGAGAAGGAACAGGAAGCCGAGGGAAGAGTGGAGACTAGCAGCGAGGCTAATGCTAATGCTAAACATCAGCCGGCTAAAGTGGAGCTAACAGGAAGGAAAGGCTACAGAAATGGAGAACAGGTTAAAGTGTGTGTTAGCGCACAGATGGGCTGCACGCACACAGACACCGCTAACATCAGCGTTGCTAACGGTGACAAGGACATGGACAAGTTGCTGTTCCCGCCCACCACGCCACTCTCAGCATTCTCCTACATGTTGCCCCTGGGAGGGAACACGCTACTACCCCCTGGTGAGCACTCCACTCATCAACTCACCTGTCTGTCTGTCCACTCATCAACTCACCTGTCTCTCTCTCTCTGCCTCTCTCTCTCTCACTGTCTCTCTCTCTTTTTAACACGTCGTGAGGGTTTTTAAATGAATTTGGATCGAACCACTTCAGACACATGGGGATCTAATATTATCTGTGGGCTGAGCCATTCCTAAAGCGGGGGTGTTGATACATAACTTGTCATTCTTATTGTATAATTACTTGTTAGTGTAAGTAATTACCAAAATCTGAACCTAGACTAAACCCTCTTTGTGTGTGTGTGTGTGTGTGTGTGTGTGTCTCAGCACACGCTAACATGTTCCTGAACCCGGATGAAATCTCAGCAGTAGAGGATCTTCGTAAGTGGACTGTTGATGATGTTTACAACTTCATCAGGAACATCCCGAGCTGCTCAGAACACGCTCAGGTAACACACACACACACACACAGACACACATACGGTTTTACCCTCTGATCCTGACCGTGTGTATGTGTGTGTGTGTGTGTGATCAATTCAGATGTTTAAAGATCACATGATCGATGGAGAAACTTTACCGCTGATCACCGAGGACCATCTACTGGACACACTGGGGCTGAAGCTGGGGCCTGCTCTCAAAATAAGATCTCAGGTATCCCCCCCACCCCACACACACACACACACACACACACACACAAATTATAATCTACATAATATTCTGGGTCTGTATTATACACTGAAGAACACACTAGTGTGCTACATTGTCAGCCTGGACAGTGCACTACCTTCAGTGTTACCTCACTAGCTAGGAATGAACAGACCCTGTGGTTACCATGGCAACTAGCCGCCCACTTCCTGTCGCTGCATCTCAGACCGCAGTGTAGAGAGAAAATGAAATGTGAACTCAGGCTGTGGTGAAAAACTGTCTATACATGACGTCTGTGTGTAGGTGTTACGACAGATGGGCGGAGCTCTCTGCATGGCTGCCCCACCCCTCGCCACTCTGCCCCTTCAGCCACCTCTGGAGAAACATGTGGAGAGATCCTGTGATGTCATTTCCCCTTTAACCTGCAGCACCGAATTAACTCAGAGCCCCAGAGTGGGTGAGTGTGAGAGCCTCAGACCTCCTGCTGGACACACGCCCACCTCCAGGAGTGACACGGCCTGAACACACACACACACACACACACACACATTGATGAGTTCTGGGTTGAAGCTGAGTTTTGTGTGAAAGATGGAGAGATTGTGAGCTCATGTGGTGTTGTTTGAAATCGTCTTCTGTCTGGTTTCAGTCCTGAGCAGAACACACACCTGTGTTATTACAGCTGCTGAGGAACAATCAGGGTGAGATCATCAAACAACAACAATAATAATTTCCACAATCATAGCATGACTAGAGTTATGTTTCATTAGTTAAAAAGATGTCTTTAATAATAATGAGCTGAATGTGTGCTTTTATATTCTGTACAGAAAGGAGGATTTAGAGGTGTTTGTATAAAGGGTGTTTTTACTCTCACTGTTGGTTTTCTTTAACATTGAATTAAAAATCTCCCAGACGTTCTCTTTCAATATATACTGGTTTTATTTTAAAGAGTTTCTATTATTAATAACTACACACATATCTATCCATCCATCTATCTATCTATCTATCTATCTATCTATCTATCTATCTATCTATCCCATGAGTGTGTAAACGAGCTGAGGTCACTTCCATTGTGCAGGTCTGAAGCCTTTTCCCCTGAGGGTCATCACCAAGATGGGAGTGGGCGGGGTTAAAGCCTGTACCGCAGTCAGCCACTAGAGGGCCTCAGACACACTGCATTCCATGAAGTAGTCCTGTACACACTCTCTGGACCAAAGCCATCAGAACTCGGCTTATTAAACACCTCACACACTCTCATCCTGCTCACTGACCTTTAGGGTGATGATTTTCACCAGAAATAACTCCAACACTCCCTCCCACAGCATGGAGACCGGAAGAGGAGCAGCACTGATGAACTTTATTACACATGTTTACACACATCTCTCAGTCCTCAGACACAACCATGGACACACCACGGAGAGACAGACAGAGAGACAGACAGACAGGTTAAGACAGAGAGACAGACAGACAGGGTGAGACAGAGAGACAGACACAGAGGGAGAGAGACAGACAGAGTGAGAGACACAGATAGACAGACAGAGAGTGAGACAGACAGAGAGGAAGAGGGTGGAGTCATTCATGACTGGTTGAATCTCCTGCTTTAATAAATCTGGTTTATTCTTTTATTGCAGAGAGAGATGAAACAGTGATACAGGGACTCTGCGTCTCTCACACTCTCTCACACACACACACACACACACACACACACACACACACACACAGGCCAGGGCTTACTTTTATTTATTTTTTCTTTTGGAATTTGTACACATTTAGAAAGATGAGGCAACGCTGCATGTATTAATACAGTATTAGAATTATTATAATCATTAGCACGCAACACGCCGACACTCGGGCTTATATCTATCTGGAAATATTGATTAAAAAACAGAACACCTGCTCGCACGTGGGCATGATGACATCACAGAGCCAACGGAACACATGAGTATGCAAATGAGACGAACACAAACAGTAAAGAAGTGGACAGAAATTTCATGGACTCGTGTATGCATCAAGCACGTGTGTGTGTGTGTGTGTGTGTGTGTGTGAGAGAGAGATTCAGAATCATTCACTACCTGATGTGTGATATTTTCAGATAAACACATTTACACAGATAAAAGCTAATAGCTGGACTTTTCTCTTTAAATATTGGCATGTGTAAAAAAAAAAAAAAAAGAAAATACACGGTTTCGGCTGTGTCCCAAATCACCGTCCACCAGGTCACATGACAGGTTATTTCCAGATGTTTCATCACTGATTATACCAACACATTGGTGTGTGAAGCTCAGAACATTAGCGAGGAACAAAGCACAGCACAGCGTTTATTTTCTCTCGAGGGACTCTTACAGCGCGTGTGGTCCCACGGCTCTTTGCCTCCTACCTGCAGTAAGTTTAGTTTACGAAGCGATGTACACTACTGTTCTCAACAGAACATTAATAATCAGACAGGCCACGCCCACCAGGAACACACAGGACTCCGCCTCTGAGAGTCTAACCGTGGGATGAGGTGTACATCTAGAGGAACTACATCATCGTCATGAACCATCATCATTAATTCAAATAACTCGCTTTACTATCAAGTACGGTTTGGGACACAGCCACATGAAGTCAGAAGATCAGTTGCCATGGTAACCAGTACAGCCACAGTTTTTTCTTTTTTGTCCAAAAACATTTACAACACACACACACACACACACACACACACACACACACATGGAAGAATAAGAAATGTTGGTCCAAACTGAACAGCAGCCTACGATGATCAAAATAGTGTACCTGTGTGTGTGTGTGTGTTAGATCACCTGGTAAACACACACACACACACACACACACACACACGCAGGAAGAGAGTTTATGCTAATTACACAACCAGTAAACACAGACATAGTGTGTGTGTGTGTTTTTCTTTAACTAGTAAATAAAATAAATCCAAAATGGCCGCCAGAAGCCATGTTCTGGCTCTTTGCGTAGTTGACCTTTGACACCTGTGTGTTTCTGTAGTGGAAGATCGCAATGTGCGATGTGATGGGCGAATCTCATGAACGTTTACACAGTTTACGTCTGGTGTGGTTTAGGCTCCTCCTCTTCTTCATCTTGATCATCCTCCTCCTCCTCCTCCTCCTCCTCCGTGTGCTGCTCGAGCTCGTCGCGTGTGATCATCTCAAAGTCGTTTCCGTTGCTGTGCTGCGAGCCGTCGTCCTCTCTACGCTCGCCGTCCGAATCCGAGCGCCGCTCTGTCTCCGCCTCCTTCCCCACCTCCTCTTCCTCTTCATCCTCCACTTCCTCTTCCTCTTCCTCCTTCTTCTCGCCGTCCGATTTGTCCTCGCTGTCTGATTTCTGTGTCTTGGAGCCCTTGCCCTCGGACTTCTCTCCCGCCCCCTTCTTGCCGCTTGTCCTGGGGCCCTTGTACTCGTGTGTGTAAATGGGACGGAATGAGTCGACGAAGCCCACATCCGCCGTCAGATTGGGCAGGAACCAGAAGTGATGACGCCCCCCAGTGACCAACCAGATAATCAGGAATAAAATACAACGAGCTGCAGAGAGAGAGAGAGAGAGACCGAGATAGAGAGAGAGATACAGAGAAAGAGAGAGAGAGAGAGAGATACAGAGAAAGAGATAGAGAGAGAGAGACAGAGAGAGATAGAGAGAGAGACAGAGAGAGATAGAGAGAGACAGAGAGAGAGAGAGAGACAGAGAGAGATAGAGAGAGACAGAAAGACAGAGAGATAGAGAGAGAGAGAGAGAGAGAGAGAGAGAGAGAGAGACAGAGAGAGACAGAGAGAGACAGAGAGAGACAGAGAGAGAGAGAGAGAGAGAGAGAGAGAGACAGAGAGAGAGACAGAGAGAGAGACAGAGAGAGAGACAGAGAGAGATAGAGACAGAGAGAGACAGAGAGAGACAGAGAGAGACAGAGAGAGACAGAGAGAGAGAGACCGAGATAGAGAGAGAGATACAGAGAAAGAGAGAGAGAGAGAGATACAGAGAGAGACACAGAGAGAGACAGAGAAAGAGATAGAGAGAGAGAGACAGAGAGAGAGAGAGAGAGAGAAAGAGATACAGAGAGAGACAGAGAAAGAGGTAGAGAGAGAGAGACAGAGAGAGATAGAGAGATAGAGAGAGAGAGAGAGAAAGAGAGAGAGAGATGGGGGGGACATGATAACCCGGTGAGTGAGAGAATAAATGTGCTATAAACGTGTTATAAACAGGAGAAATTGTCTCACCGACAGCGAGGAGGAGGATGCTGGCGACGAAGCAGCCTGCACACACACTCAGGTAATACACACCAACCCTCATCTCCGCCGGCCACAGGGGGAACAGTGTCGCAGCTATCACTGCAATCACTAACACACACACACACACACACACACACACACGTCAGTAAAGCAACTTGTGAAGTCATTTATAATAATTCATCTCCAGCTCTAAGGAGAAGATGTATTTAAATAAACAAATAACATGAGAGTATATAACAATAACCTTTACATACCCAACACCAGTCCCATAGCAAAGGTCTTAAAATGGACCGGGTCATAAATCCACACATACACCTGCACACACACACAGAGAGAGAGAGAGAGCAGAGTTCAGTGTGTGTGTGTGTGTGTGTGTGTGTGTGTGTTTGCAGAGAAAGAACCTCATTCCCGTCCAGAAACAGCTGATCCTCATGAGGCTCCAGTTTAAACTTCTTCTTAACCTCTTTCTTCTTCTTCGGGGATCCTGGACTTTCATCCTACACACACACACACACACACACACACACACACACACACACACACACACGGTGAGAACACCATCACATATAAACTGAACCAGTTCTGATGTTCCGAGTGAATGCTTACGTTCTTCTCCTTCTTGGTGTCTGTGGCCTCTGTGTCTTTCTTCTTCTCCTTCTCTTTCTCCTTCTCCTTCTTGCTCTTCTTCTCCTCCTCTTTGCCTCCGTCGCCTTTCACCTTCTCCTTCTTCGGGTCTTTTTCTGGTTTCTTCTTCATCACCTTCAGGGCCCGGTGGAAGAACTGCTTCTTCAGGAGCCTGTGAGAGAGATCAGTGCCATGATCCCAATAAAGAGCGATCCCAGTAATGACTGATTCCAGTGATCCAGTCTAATACACACCTGTGAACTAATCATATCTAACTCACCTGTTGCAGAAATCCACCACAGACTCTCTGGTGGTGAATAAAGCTTCTTCAGGCTTCTTTGATTTGGCCCATTTACAGTCCAGCAGACAGTCCACTGCTTTAGAGGCTGAGAAGCACACACACACACACACACACACACACACACTCAGTAACACACTCCAGAGTACAGCAACAGCATCATCTCAACAAAAGGAGTAGCAGAACTGACCTGTGAAGTAGTCGACTCTGTGGCCCATCATGTTAGTGGACTTGGTGGGGCAGTTAAAGCGCAGGTATTTGGCCACTGCCTTCTCCTCCTTGGTCGGTTCGCTCACCTCCTGAAATCAAAGCATGACCGTTTAAAATCCATCAGCTCTGACCACTGTGGAGGAACCTTAAAGCTAGGACCTTCAACCAGCACAATCTCCATGCAGCAGCACACTGAAGAGTGGAACTGGTTTACACAACAGCCAGTAGAGCTCAAACCGCTAAGCCACACCCCCTACCACACCCTACCCAACACACCCCTGCCCCACCCCTGTCCAATCTAATCACACCTCAGGGAAGCTTGAGAGTTCTCCATCATTCTGAGTCAATAAGATATGCCACTGAAAAGTCACATGACCACTAACTCTCACACAAACCCCGCCCACTTCCACAGGAATAAACCCCAAACGTTTATTCACAGCTGGAATACGGATGAGTGTGTGTGTGTGTGTGTGTGTGTGTGTGTGTGTGTGTGTGTGTGTGTGTGAAGACACAGCCAAAAACAACTGTTTCCAGCTTACCAGCTGTTCCTTCTGTAGTACATGACACGCCTCCAAAGGGCGGGGCAAATCCCCTTTACAGAGCAGTGCGTCATCAATAGATTGTAAATATTTTCTCAGGCCAAGGTACTACGAAGCTCATCTCTCCAAAACACATTTTCTGTATTTTGTTCTACCTAGATTGTTGTACTTTTTGTTTATAACACTAAAACACAAAGGCAAGAATCTCAGAAACACTGATTTTTATTTCAGGGCCACTTTATTATTAATTTCAGAAATGATTGCGAAATGTGACAGAGGTAAAAAAAAACAAAAAAAAACAAACACTTATCAAGACGCTGTTTATTATCACTGCTCTAAAGCAATAACACTGACACTAAATACTGAAACTGAATGTAGAATAAACAGTGATGTGTGTGTGTGTGTGTGTGTGTGTGTGTGTGTGTGTGTGTGTGTGCGCGCGCGCGCCGAGGCCGTTATCCCACCTGCCAACATGGCACCTGGCTCCATAATCGTCACAGCTGCTTAACTTTCCTCACCACACCTGTGATTTTATTCATCACACACACAGAGAGATAACCCTCTGTATGTCCTGCCGAGCAGTAAATAACCCAAACCGAAGCCTCCTCACTTTCTCACACAAAATGGCCAACTTTCCTCTCAGTTAGCACAGCCGGCTAAAAACAGCTCCCGCGCTATGAAAACCACACGACAACTAACAACTACAACCCCCCGTCACGGACACGGCGGCACGGCGGTATAAAAAGGCGCCTTTCAAAAGGCAAGTGTGAAACACTTCACCTGAATTCGCTTCTTGTGTCTCCTGCGCTCCGCCATGATGCTAAACTCCCCCCCCTCGGCGCGACGTGGTCACGTGACCGGGCGATAACACCGCGTCAGTCGTTTCTTCCTCGTCCGTGTGGTTCATGTGAACAGCTCTCTACTGCCCCCACAGGCCGCGGCGTGTATGACACTGCACGGAGTTACATCGCGACTCAAGAGCGTCTCTGAAGCCCTCTAGTGGATGGCTGCGGTATTGGATTTTTAACCACGCCCACTCCCATCTTAATGTTGGGGGAAGAGAAACTTTTTTTTAACCGTTTTTTACCCACAAGTCCTTGCGTGAGAGAGGATCGGTTTTATGAAAAGAGATCAGTGAGTCACATTCATGCAGTTTTATTTTATTTTATTTCTATGAATCAATTCGTTTAAACATTTATTTAAAATCAACATTAGCATCAACCTTAGCTTGTTCATAAGTAAGTGAACTCTTTAACAGTGTGATGTTCAATATGACCAAACTAAATTCTCCCTCATGAGGAAACAGCAGATTTAAGTCTTTATTTTAACTCTATATTCTGCTCAGAGTCTATTAGTGTAGTTTAGAGAAAGATTCACACCACAGATTAGCGTCCAGAGCTAGCTGTAGACGGACAGGTTAGCGTTCACATTGTGATTTTTACTTCAGCTGTTGGTTCTGTAGCATGCTTGTAACCCGGCAGGTTAGCATAGATTAGCATGGATTCAAATATCCCAAAGAATAAATGCAGCTCTGGTTGATTTTAAATTACTTTTACATCACTGGAGGAAGAAGAAGAAGAAAAGAATCACTTGTAATGTAGATAAATATTATACAAATAAACAGAGTGTGATATCCACATTAGCATTAGCATTAGCTCACCGCAACCAGGATGCAGTGCAGATCTTTGGGCTGGTGGGTGTGGCCTTTCGGAGGTGGGCGGTTCTCCCAGCGCCTCGGTGTGGATCTCACGACAAGAAACCTGCAGGAGTGTGAAGTGGATCATCTTCATCATCATCTGCTAGAACACACAGAACCACACACACTGGATCCATGCAGAACACACACACACACACTCAGGCACACACACACACATACACACACACAAACACACACATACATACACATACATACACATACACACACACAGACACATACACACACTCACATGCACACTTATATACACTTATACACACTCACACACACACTTATACACACTCACATAAGCACTTATACACACTCACATACACACACGCACTTATACACACTCACGTACACACACACTTATACACACTCACATACGCACTTATACACACTCACATACGCACTTATACACACTCACATACGCACTTATACACACTCACATACACACTCACATACACACACACTTATACACACTCACATACGCACTTATACACACTCACATACGCACTTATACAAATGCACATACACACACACTCACACACACATATACACACTTGTGCATACACACACACACACACACTTATACACACACACTCATACATACACACACGCACTCACACACACTCATACACATACATACATATACACAAACACACACACACACTAATACACACACACACATACACTCAGACACGCACACACACACTCTCTCTCACACAAACAAATTAAAGTGAGTTGGTTTCGGCCCGGCCCATTTCTGCATGTATAAGAGAGACACCGACAGCTGCAGAGAGACAGACTGCTGTGAGAGACAAAAGGCTGTGAGAGACAGACAGCTGTGAAAGACAGACAGCTGGGAGAGAGACAGCTGTGAGAGAGACAGACAGCTGAGACAGTAACAGTATTAGTCATTATGAGTGTGGGAGAGGTTTGGAGCTGCAGCATTTTATATAATAACATTAATAATGACTCTGTTCCTCTCCTCTAATAACTACATCATTACTGTGTGTGTGTGTGTGTGTGTCTGAGTGTGTGTGTCTGAGTGTGTGTGTATGTGAATGTGTGTGTCTGAGTGTGTGCGTGTATATGTGTGTGAGTTTGTATATGTGTGTGAGTGTGTATGTGTGTGAATGTGTACATGTGTGTTTGTGTGTCTGTATGTGTGTATGTGTATGTGTCTGAGTGTGTGTGTGTGAGTGTGTGCGTGTGTATGTGTGTGTGCATGTGTGTGTTTGTGTGCGTGTGTATGTGTGTGTGTCTGAGTGTGTGTGTGTGTATATATGTGTGTGTTTGTGTGCGTGTGTGTGTGTGTATGTGTGTGTTTGTGTCTGAGTGTGTATGTATGTGCATGTGTGTGAGTGTGTGTGTGTGTGTGTGTGTGTGTGTGTCTGAGTGTGTGTGAGTTTGTGTGTGTGTCTGAGTGTGTGTGTTTGTGTCTGAGTTTGTGTGTGTATGTGTTTGTGTCTGAGTGTGTGTGCGTGTGTGTGTGTGAGTGTATGTGAATGTGTGTGTGTCTGAGTGTGTGTGTGTTTCTGTGTGTGTGTATGTGTGTCTGAGTGTGTATGTGTTTGTGTCTGAGCAAATGTGTATGTGTGTCTGAGTGTGTATGTGTGTGTGTGTGTGTGTGTTTCTGTGTGTGTGTGTGTGTGTGTGTGTGTGCGTGTATGTGTATGTGTATATGTTTGTGTCTGAGTGAATGTGTATGTGTGTCTGAGTGTGTATGTGTGTGTGTGTGTTTCTGTGTGTGTGTGTGTGTGTGTGTGTGTGTGCGTGTGTGCGCGTGTGTGTGTGTGCGCGTGTATGTGTATGTGTTTGTGTGTCTGAGTGTGTATGTGTGTGTGTATTTCTGTGTGTGTGTGTGCGCGTGTATGTGTATGTGTTTGTGTGTCTGAGTGTGTATGTGTGTGTGTGTTTCTGTGTGTGTGTGTGTGTGCGCGTGTATGTGTATGTGTTTGTGTGTCTGAGTGTGTATGTGTGTGTGTGTTTCTGTGTGTGTGTGTGCGCGTGTATGTGTATGTGTTTGTGTGTCTGAGTGTGTATGTGTGTGTGTGTGTGTGTGTGTGTGTGTGTGTGTGTGTGCGTGTATGTGTATGTGTATGTGTTTGTGTCTGAGTGAATGTGTATGTGTGTCTGAGTGTGTATGTGTGTGTGTGTTTCTGTGTGTGTGTGTGTGTGCGCGTGTATGTGTATGTGTTTGTGTGTCTGAGTGTGTATGTGTGTGTGTGTTTCTGTGTGTGTGTGTGCGCGTGTATGTGTATGTGTTTGTGTCTGAGTGAATGTGTATGTGTATCTCACCTCGCGGCTCTGATGTCTCTGATGACCGGAGCTAGCAGCCACCTTCCGCGTCGTTCACCTGAACACAACACAGACATTTCTACATTATAACGTCAGGATTACGGCTAAAGCGCTAGGTAACTGTGTGATATCTGGAGCACAGCGCACTAGTTAGCGTTAGCATGAGGGAGAGAGGGCTAGCCTTCTATCAGCAGCAGTGTTTAAACGTGTCTGAAGTTATTAAAGGTGATGCTGCCCTGACTTCCTGTGGGCTAACAGCCTACGGCCTTGTCCACTTCCTGAAGTCATTAAAGTTTCACTCAACACGTCTGCCCTCCATCATCCGCCCCCTGACCCCAATCACCGCCCTGTCAATACTCCACAGGAAACGTGTCACACTCAGGCTAATGCCCGGTGTCTCTTTAAACACGACGCTCTGTGTGCGGTGACGTCACACTGAATCACGTGTACACGTGTGTCGTCACGGCGTGGGTGTGTAGGCCCGGGTTCTGAGCTCTGATTGGTCGGCAGGTGTTGATTAATTCTCTAGAACAGGATTATACATTATCGTTTCCGTGGTAACAGCTCGTTCACAGTGTGTGTTGTTGGCTAACTGACCCCTGAACTGTAATTGGGACGTGTGCCAGGCGGAGTCTCTGAGCTGACGGGTCACTTCCTCAGAGTCAGAATGAATATTTTATAACCCCCGCGTCAGGACGAGTATAAAGAGTCACAGCGCTGCAGACCGAGCCGCAGATTCACCCCACACACACACAGACATCTTCATCACCATGACCAGCGTCTGCCTCGTCCTCATCAGCGCCACCTTCTGGCTATCAGCTGTTCTCTCCTGCTGTGACGAGTCACTGGAGCGGCGCTCTGTACACACACACATCATCAAAACCCAACAGGAGAAAGACCTGGTGAGAACACACACGCACACACACACACACACACACACACATCATCATCATCATCATCAAAACCCAACAGGAGAAAGACCTGGTGAGAACACACACACACACACACACATCATCATCATCAAAACCCAACAGGAGAAAGACCTGGTGAGAACACACACACACACACACACACACATATTATCATTGAAACCCAACAGGAGAAAGACCTGGTGAGAACACACACACGCACACACACACACACACACATCATCATTGAAACCCAACAGGAGAAAGACCTGGTGAGAACACACACACGCACGCACGCACACACACACACACACACATCATCATTGAAACCCAACAGGAGAAAGACCTGGTGATTTTTATTTTTCTGGATCAATTTGAATCAATATTGTAATATACTAATTAATGAAACAAATATAAACTAAAAGCCCTGAAGATTTCTGTGTGTGTGTGTGTGTGTGTGTGTGTGTGTGTGTGTATGTGTGTGTGTGTGTGTGTTCCAGATCGAGGCTCTGCAGGTGGTTCTCGAGAAATTAAGGAATAAACAGTTACCAAACACCACCAAGAAGTTCGGCCAGCTTCCCTCTGTAAGAGAACACTGCACTCATACCGGCTTCTGATTGGCTGACAGCAGTACAGTGTGTTCTGATTCCAGCAGTCAGTGTGTTCTATGGCTGACAGCAGTACAGTGTGTTCTGTTCCCAGTGCTGTGTCTGATTCTGCAGTCACAGTGTGTCTGTTCGTGTTCTAATTCCTCACATGTTTTTCTAGTCACGTGTCTGTCCTGTTCCAGGTCTCTAGTGTCCTTGTCTTCTCTAGTTCACGTGTTGTCCTGTTCCCAGTGTCTGTAGTGTCCTTGTCTTCTCTAGTTCACGTGTTGTCCTGTTCCCAGTGTCTTAGTGTCCTTGTCTTCTCTAGTTCACGTGTTGTCCTGTTCCCAGTGTCTGTAGTGTCCTTGTCTTCTCTAGTTCACGTGTTGTCCTGTTCCCAGTGTCTCTAATGTCCTTGTCTTCTCTAGTTCACGTGTTGTCCTGTTCCCAGTGTCTGTAGTGTCCTTGTCTTCTCTAGTTCACGTGTTGTCCTGTTCCCAGTGTCTCTAATGTCCTTGTCTTCTCTAGTTCACGTGTTGTCCTGTTCCCAGTGTCTGTAGTGTCCTTGTCTTTTCTAGTTCACGTGTTGTCCTGTTCCCAGTGTCTGTAGTGTCCTTGTCTTCTCTAGTTCACGTGTTGTCCTGTTCCC
>JAUCMX010000005.1:536048-546048 GCA_033459395.1 Hemibagrus guttatus | reverse complement strand
ACTGTCACACTATCACCTTCAGGTGCTCTCGGACATTCAGCTGTACCACTACACACTGTCACAGAACTGGTGAGCTGAGGAGACGGAAGCACGCTGGTCGTGCCAGTGTAGAAATATCAGACCCAACGCGGAGTTAGACGGCGGACAGGGGTTTTATTAAATAAAAGAACATGCAGCACACAGACGTTACACAAAGACGATGACTAGCCAACTAAAGGAGACAGACGGCCACTATAAATAAGACACATAATCATAGACACATTAGGAACAGGTGAACAAAGGCGGAGACACATTAGGAAGGCGTGGCTACAAACACATGGCTAAATAAACAAAACCCCTGCTGAAGGCCCCCTAGTGGTCCATCGGGGGCACTTGCCCCCGTAACAGACACATGCAGAATGTTCTGGACTGAATGAGTTGAAAGCTTTATGCAGAGGGTGTTTACAGATGTGACCAGAGTGACGTCCCTCATGCTGCGTCCAGCTTCACCTCCGTAAATGACGTTCTGGAAAAGCAATGCTAGTGTTTATTCTGTTTCCTCTTCCTGGTTTTGAAGTACAGCATGTTTCTTATTCACAGGAGAATGATCTGTTTATATGATGGAGTTGGAGGGTGCAGATGGGGTTTGGAGATGGGGTGGAGATCGAGGGTGGAGATGGGGGTGGAGATGGGGATTGGAGATGAGGGGTGGAGATGGAGGGTGGAGATATGGAGTGAAGATGGGGGTGGAGATGGAGGGTGGAGATATGGGGTGGAGATGGGGTGTGGAGATGGGGGTGGAGATGGAGGGTGGAGATAGGGAGTGGAGATGGGGGTGGAGATGGAGGGTGGAGATATGGGGTGGAGATGGGGTGTGGAGATGGGTGTGGAGATGGAGGGTGGAGATAGGGAGTGGAGATGGGGGTGGAGGGTGGGGGTGGAGAAAGGGGGGATTTGGAGATGGGGGTGGAGATGGAGGGTGGAGATAGGGGTGGAGATGGGGGTGGAGGGTGGGGGTGGAGATGAGGTTTGGGGATGAGGGGTGGAGATGGAGGGTGGAGATATGGGGTGGAGATGGGGTGTGGAGATGGAGGGTGGAGATGAGGTGGAGATGGAGAGTGGAGATGAGGGGTGGAGATGGAGGGTGGAGATATGGGGTGGAGATGGGGTGTGAAGATGGAGGGTGGAGATGAGGTGGAGATGAGGTGGAGATGGAGAGTGGGAGATGGGGGGGGGGTGGAGATGGGAGGGTGGAGAGATGGGGGTGGGAGGGGTGGGTGGGGGGAGATGGAGGGTGGAGATGAGGTGGAGATGAGGTGGAGATGGGGGGTCGGGGATGAGGTGGAGATGGGGGGGGTTGGGGGGGAGATGGGGTGTGGAGATGGGGATGGAGATGAGGTGGAGATGAGGTGGAGATGGGGGGTCGAGATGAGGTGGAGATGGGGGGTGGGAGATGATGGGTGGAGATGAGGTGGGATATGGGGTGGAGATGGAGATGATGTGAAGATGAGGTGGGATATGGGGTGGAGATGGAGAGTGAGATAGAGAGTGGAGATGGGGTGGAGTTGGGGCATTTTGATGGGGGTGGAGTTGGGGCGTGGCTATGAAATGACTGACAGAAGGCCAAACAACCCAAGAAAGAAGCAAATGTCCTGACCTTACCTTGATTTTCCAAACAGCTTTCTCAGCCTCAGAATAAACCTGCGCTGAAATCACGGCTTAAACTTCTACACGGTTCTACATAGTTCTACACGGTTCTACACGGTTCTACACAGTTCTACACGGTTCTACACGGTTCTACACAGTTCTACACGGTTCTACACGGTTCTACACGGTTCTACACAGTTCTACACAGCCACATTAACACACTCAGGCTGATCCACTGAGGAGTAAAGTGCTGCTGCGTTACTGTTTTTTCTGATTCAACGTCTAATCTGTCTCTCTCTGTGTGTGTGTGTGTGTGTGTGTGTGTGGTGTGTGTGTGTGTAGGTCAGCAGATATTGGAGTTCAGTACCAGTGTGTTCAGCTGCAGAGTCGTGTTCAGTCCATCGGAGGAAACTCTCTACGCTCAGGTCTGTTCTGCTGCTGATTAATAAACCAAATGAAGTTTACTCCAGATACAGAAAAATACAAACCCAGACATCTTTATAATTACAGCTTTATTACATCTTTATTACATCTATTTATTTATTTTCTTTCAAATTTAGCACTGTGATTGTTTTGTTCTGAAATGGCTGTAGCTCTTCACTGAGGGTCCATAAGGTGTTACACAATATTTAAACAAAATACACAAAAGCATACAGAAGTAAAGAGCTTCAAACAAACAAACAAAGAAAAAAACATCACACACTGCAGCTTTAAGTGTGGAACTGTGGAGTGTTTGAGCTTTGATCTTCCTGAGGCTTTCAGTCCATCAAACCTGACCTCCAACACAGAGACGGAGAAGGAACATTCTGGAATTCTGGGAACAGCCAGCTTGCCCACTTTCACCAACAGAAACTCACTGAACACTAAAAGCATGCAGAATTCCTTTTCCCTCGTGTTCTCCATGATAAAACTTGATTTTTTGATGAAAATCTTAAAACCTAAAAAATCTTTTTTTATGAACAAAGACAAATAACCCAGTTCTTTATGTCTCTTCCCTTAGTTTATGGCACAGAAATCTCCACGGTGATCAATGTCAGGGACTAGCCACATAAACATGACCTTGCTCTGGACATCCACAGGTTTGTCCAGCAGAGGCACTGGAATGATTTTCGATTGAGAAAATCAATATCACGAGTCCCAAGTACAATGGCCTCCAGTTTTAAACACCTGTCTTTGGCTATATTTATGGTCATTTGACAAAATTTTAACCAATCAGAAAACAGCTGTAACAAATTCCACACATAAAAATCATTTTAGAATGATAAATGATGATTTTCAATTCAAATTCTTTATAAACCATTTAGCAATTAACAAAAAAAAACATTTTAAACATTAATAAATAGCTTTGTTTTGGATTTTTTTTAATGTAGATGTTTCCATGTTTCTTTAGGTTCCAGAGAATAGTAACTGTACTATTGACTGTCCTTGATTAGCATGCTAATATATGCAGATACACGACCTGATCACGGACACGTCTCGGCACAAGCTGCTGGTCCTGGCCGGACGCTCGCTGGAGGACAGTGGGGACCTCATCTTACACACCGGACACTTCTCTCCAAACCACTTCGTTCAGATCTTTACAGATGAGGAGGTCAGTGCAAAAAATGCTAAGTTTTTTAAACTATTGATTTTAACAGAAAAGAGCCAAAAGATTCTGCACTAACTGTGTTATTATTTTTGCGCTCTACAGATTCAACAGCAACTGAACTCTGCGAGCGTGACAGGAAAAGCAAACCTGACCCTTAGTTGCCCGAAGACTGGAACATGGAAGAACTCCATACTTGGGAAACACAATTTACAAGATGTAATAGACATTAAGGTGAACCCTTTAATGGTGCTGCCCAAAATGGACGGTCTCCAGGAGTTCACAGATCATCTCTGCGAGAACATTGAGCCTATATCTCCGTTCGATCTCCTGGAACCCCCAAGCACGGTGGGGTTCCTCAAACTCTGTCGTCCCTGCTGCTACATATTTCCCGGCGGGAGAGGGGACTGTGCTTTTTTCGCCGTCAATGGATTCAACGTCCTGGTCAACGGTGGATCGGATCCACGCTCCTGCTTCTGGAAGTTAGTCAGGCATCTGGACCGTGTGGATTCTGTTCTTCTCACTCACGCTGGGACTGATAATCTTACAGGGATTAATAGTCTTTTTGCCAGGAAAGTCGCTGAGCTTGAGGAAGACGATTCCTCCGACTCAGAGAAGAAAGAAAAATGGCTGAAAAATCTAATCTCTCCAGAGTTGGGCGTTGTTTTCTTTAATGCACCAAAAAAGCTGAAAAAAATTCAAGGTGATTCGAATGTGCTGCGAAGTAGCGATCAAGCGGGTCTTACCTTACGTCACTTGGAGAAACTCAAGATCTCAGCAGAACCACTACTTCGCAATTCAAGTGGTCCTCTAGAACCAGTGATTCTGTTTCAGAAGATGGGAGTTGGATGTCTTGAGCTGTATGTCATTAACCCGGTTAAAGGCAGCAAAGAGTTTGAGGACTTCATGAACCGCTGGCCTGAAAACAGCACCAATCCCAAAGTTTCTGAAGTTCCTCTAAGTTCTCTGGTGTCTATTTGCACTTTACTTGCGTGGCATCCTGCCAGCCCTCATGAGAAGATCATACGAGTCCTTTTCCCTGGGTCAACACCACAAGCAAAGATACTGGAAGGTCTAGAAAAGCTGAAGAACCTAGAGTTTCTCAAGCGTCCTGTAGTGTGCTCCAAAGATATCGAACCAAAGTCAGAGAAGAACCCAAGAAGAGCCGAGAGCCAAGACAGCCTCAAGTCTGGCACCAAAGAATCCAGGACAAGCAGTGCCACCACTAAGGAGAAATCAGTCCGTGGGAATCCAGAGCCAAAAGACCAGGTCAACACCAAGCCTATGAATGGTGAGGAAAAACCAAAGTCTGTTGAAAATGGTGCCAAGTCTAAACTGAACAAAACTATTGCAAGGAAGGAATCTTTTAAAGCCAACAAAAAAGATAACAGAAATAGCATGCCTATGTCAAAGAAACAGGAAATCGGACAGAGGAAAACATCAGGGAAAAAGGATTCCCCTTCGAACAAGCAGAAGAATGATGAAAAGACCGAAGTTAGAAAAAACTATCTGATGGGGAAAGAGGCCAAGAAAATGACCCCAAGGTCTGCATCGCCTACTGCAGACCCAAATAAATCTTCAGGTCCAAAGAAAAATGCAATTAAAGTAAACAAAGGGAAAGAAGACAAATTCAAAATCAATAAATCTAACAAGGAGCAGCAAAACCAGAAGCTCTCAGCTGATGATGCAGATCCAAAACCCTCAGAAATATCTCCACCTGAGGACATGACAAAACAGTTTCTGGAAATGGAGCAAGAGCAGTCACATGAATTTTCTGCTGGCATCCGGTCGAGGAAGGAATCAGGAAGTGAGCCTGATCCAAAAAACAGCCATGTGAGTCCAGAGAAATATACAGATGACATGATGAATCCAGTCAAGTCCACTGAGGCCTCTGGGAATGTCAAGACTCCAAAGAGTGAGCGCAGTGTAAACCTGGACCTGACGCCCACTGAGTTTAGCTGGGTCGATGGAGCTCTGAAGGACAATCCCCCCAAAAGTGGCCAGGATGAAGTCTGCATTAGTCCAGATGAAAAGACCTTGGAATTAAGTTCTCCAAGATCTGGTCCAAACAGTGCTGGTCATACGCCATACCACATTTCCCCTGAAGAAACTTGGGCCTCCAGCGACCGCAGCAGCTTAGCGGCCAAGATGTGCTTGGGATCAGACAGCCAGCAAGGAGCATCGTGTAAGACTTCAGAGTCTGGATGTCCCAGAAGTACACAAGAGAGCAACTCCAGCTCTTCTAAAGAGAAACACTCCAGTTTCCTGTCTTTGAGCTCTTTCAAGGACATTATTCCTGATATATCACCCACGGTGACCACGACCACCCACTCGATGCCTGCTGAAGTTAGCTCACCACAGTCCACTGAGGTTGATGAGTCCTTATCGATGTCCTTTGAGCAGGTGCTTCCTACGGTGAGTGAATCCACAAATGAGGACGAGATGTCCTACTCTAATGGACACTATGCAGATCCTGACTTCAAAGTAGGCATGTCTTTATCTTTAAAGATGGCACATAGCAAGAGGGTGATGAACGACGCCTCGGATGGACGTCCTTCTGGACCCCAGAGTCTGAAGTTTGATGCTGCTCATGATGTCGACCTTTGTTTGGTTTCTCCCTGTGAATTTAAACATTTCAAACCACTAGAGAAAGATCAGCACACCCTTTCACCAGCACTGATGGCTACCAGCCCTCATGACTTCTCGGATGACAGCGATTGCTCCCAAGAAGTGGTGAAGCCGCTGCAGCAGGTGTTTTTTGGCAACAAGTCCACTCACCTAGCCCAGGAAACTCCGCTCACCTCTGCTAGCGACTACTTCCCCACTGCCTCAGATTCTGACCCCCCACCCGGTCTGGAGGAATGCCCTTCTATCACCGCAGATGGTGCGTTAGATTCTGATGAAGAGGCAGGTGTGCAGTGCTCCTCTGAGAACTTGAACCTGAATAATTCACCACTTCAGGATCCTCTTCCTGTTCCTCTCAAAGACTTTCCTCCTCTTCCTGCCCAGCCTGGGGCCTGCATGCCTGATCCTGGCAAACCTGGCAAAACATTAGCAAAGAACAGAAAGACGACTGTGGTTACGCAGAGGCTGACCACATCTAGCATTTCAGCACAAGCTAGCAAGACCAGAACAGGAACTCAGAGTGGATCGGCTGGGAGTCTGAGGTCCAATTCTACCGTAGACACTCCAGTATCACGTTCTTCTCATTTTGGTGCAAAACGACTAACCACCACAGGTAGGAAAAGCTTTATAAGGAAAAGACAAAGATTGTTAGTTATAACTGTCAACTGTTGCAAAACACTCATAATGTGTAGTTTCCTCACTGGATATTATGCAGATTATAACGTTTAATCCTTGCTACAAAAAGTTTGCAGTCCTTCACTGTTTCCTGTGAAATCCAAATAAACAAGCATCAGTTAGCTTCTTAAGCTTATTATATTGTCTAACTGTTTTTCCTCTCTGATCACCAGCAGGTATGAAGGGCATCACCTCAGTGTATTTAGACCTGGCGTATCTCCCGTCTGGAAATGCAGCATCCACTATTGATGTCGAATTCTTCTGCCGCTTGCGATCATCCTGTTACATTATAAGTGGAGATGATGATCTTAAAGAAGCCATAATGAGACCCATTCTGGATGCTTTACTGGACGGAAAGTCTGTTTGGCCTGAAGATGTGCCAGTAAGTTCACACTTTTTAAGCAACATGTAGGGTTCCTTATCTAAAGGAAAGATACCCAGTAAGAGAGTGAGCCAATAAGAGAGACACCCAGTTAGAGAGACACCTAGTAAAAGAGACACCCAGTAAGAGAGACACCCAGTTAAAGAGACATCTAGTTAGAAAGACTCTCAGTAAGAGAGACACCCAGTTAGAGTCACACCCAGTTAGAGAGACACCCAGTAAGAGAGACACCCAGTAAGAGACACCCAGTTAGAAAGACACTCAGTAAGAGAGACACCCAGTTACAGAGACACCCAGTTAGAGAGACACCCAGTAAGAGAGACACCCAGTTACAGAGACACCCACTAAGAGAGACACCCAGTTAGAGAGTGAGCCAAATAAGAGAGACACCCAGTTAGAGAGACACCCAGTAAAAGAGACACCCAGTAAGAGACACTCAGTTAGAAACACGCCCAGTTAGAGAGGCACCCAATAAGAGAGACACCCAGTTAGAGAGACACCCAGTAAGAGGATCAGCCAGTAAGAAAGCCAACTAATTAAAGAAACAGTCAGCAAGAGAACTCCTAAGAAAGTCAGTAAGAGAGCCAGCCAGGAGGGGGTTAAGGATACTAGGCTAAGCGTGTATCTGCATCTCAGTGCATGTCATTTCCTGTCTGCAGGTGACATTAATCCCCACATTTGAGTCAATGGTGATGCACGAGTGGTACCATCAGACCCAGGAGAGGCAGCAGCAGCTGGGCATCACGGTTCTGGGTAGCAACAGCACAGTAGCCATGCAGGAGGAGACGTTCCCCGCATGTAAAGTGGAGTTCTGACACACGGTGATAAAATAACAGGAAGAGTGGGCGGGCTAAATATATAACATTTAATTTAGAAATGTTTTTAAAAAAAAGCAGAAAATGTTCAGCATAGTGTAATGTTTTTTGATGCTGTAACACACTAACACACACACACACTAATACACATACTAACACACACACACACCTCGTTAAGGGTGTGTTAATGAGCTGATCAAGTTATAACAAACACTAATATACACTATTACACTAACCACAATCCAGTCTTAGAATTTATTCTGTGGGTTCTCGGTGGTTCTAGGTGTAGCTAACACTCGAGTGAGTACCGTAAGTAGGGAGGAGTTCTAGAGTTTGGGATTGAGCCATTGTTTTATTAAGTGCACTATATAGTGATGCATTCCTGGATTTGGGACTGCAGATGTTATAGTCAGGAACGTTAGCGTTAATTCCTGATGTAGAACCAGGAAGTAGAAGACAGGAAGCAGGAAACGGGAGATAAAACAAAAGGTTTTTGACATTTCATTATCACACATCGCTGTGTGCTTCAGCGTTACACATTTAATCAACATTTTAACCCTCTCACTGATGTATAAACACCCGCAGTGTGTGTAGCGGTGTGTGCACGCTGTGTTTCCTGCATGTGGTTCCAGTTCGCTTATTTAAGATTAAAAAAACCCCCAAAAACATCAGTTGTGAAATAAATCTTTCCAGAACGCACGATTCAGAAGATTCAAGAACCCATAGTGTAGAAGTAGCTGTAGAGTGGAAGGACACGCATGTGTGAGAATGCGTCTAAATCAGTACAGAAATAAAGACATTCTGATGAAGAATATTGTGCATTATAATTATAATTATAGAGTAAATAATGAATCGATCTTGCGGATATGGAAAATAAAGAACAGCTCTGAATTTTCAGAAATGAATAAAACACACATTAGTGAAGCTGGATGTGTTTACTTCCTGTGGAACTTCCTGATTAGGCTTTATATAGAAAAAAAAACTAGCCCTTAATTCAGGAGTGAATTAACGACTTTATAACAGATTGCATTTAACCCTCTGGCAGTCTGTTACCTGTGTGATGTGCGGAGTTAAAGTGCATTACTTCCCCATGGGAAAAAGTCATATTGATTTGTGTTCACCAGCAAAAAATCTTTATTTATTTATTTTTTTTACTTGTTCCTGATGTTGTCTCTTTCTTGTCCTTTGTAGCTCATGCTGTCTGAACTTCCAGCACAGTTCAGAGACATTTCCTGCTCTAACACTCACATACATTCTTTAACGTATTATTGGAAACATTAACATTACTTCCATATTAATTCCATCACATTCAGCTAAGCTAAACTTTATGCAAACAAGTCTAGCCAATCAGGCGAGAGGAACAGACTCTCTAAGCCAGTGAATGTTATCTAGTTTTACTCTTTTTAGCATTAAACACACGATCTCATTGTTCACCTCCCTAAAGAAAAGTTCAATACATTGCTGGTTTCCATAACAACACCCCGCCCCCATGACCACACCCACAGCAACATTAGAGAATGAGGAATGTCATGGACACTCGCTAGTCGGTCTGTTTGTTAGCTAGCTAGAGCAGGTTAGCTGGCTAGTTCTTTTAACTTTTTAACACTAAACTGACCAAAATCACGCAAAAATTGCAAGCAGAGTCAGGAGCGTGTAGCTAAATAACACGGATTAATAACATTTAACAGTGTGTCCGAGCCAGAGTGGTGAGGAACACTGACATGGTGAAAGAAATAAATGATTTATAATTCTTGAGCGAGTCTCGGGTCCTGAGTGTTTGTGACGTTGTGCTGCTGCTGCTGTTGTGTGTTTAATGTGCTGTAACTTTCTCCTGCTGAATCACAGGATTTCATTCAGAAAGAAACTCCACATGGGCACCAGACTAGAGGAATGTGTGTAATATAAAACAGAAGAGTGTATGATATGGATTTGTTATTAAAACACAAATATAAACTGGTTTTCTTTGTGGTGTCACTTCCTGTTCTCATGAGTCTGAGGTATTAGAGGAAAAGGAAAATCTGTATGTCGGCTAGCAAACATGCAATAATGACAGTGTTGAAAGATTAATTATAGAGGTGTACACTGTGCAAATTGTAAATATTTCATTCTATAAGATTCATATTATCTTTATTTTCATCATTCTTCTTATTTTCATAAATCTACCTGTAGTATAAAAGCAACAAAACAACATTAAACAAAAATTCCACAGAGTTTGAGTTAATGATTCGAATCACTGTAGTGAATCGAACTAAATGATTCACGACTCGGTTGAGTATAATTACATGTTACCCT
>JAUCMX010000005.1:516048-531048 GCA_033459395.1 Hemibagrus guttatus | reverse complement strand
AGCGCGGCCTGTTTGATTAGTAGCTCTAACTAGCTGTCATTGGAGTTTAACGGCAGTATCTCAGCTAATGTGCGTGTTATTGAATCTAAAATGTGACTCTGAAATGAATGACGCACTGTGTATGATGTGCTATTAGTGAATATTAATAGTAGTGAAGTGTAGTGTTAATTAAATCCTCCTCAGGCATGTTCATGTCTGCTTTATAAATCCTGCTGTAAAGGTGTATTATGGAGCATAACTCTACAGTGAAGTTAATTATCTAGTCATTTATATAAGCACATAACCATCTGTAAGCAGATGTTTCCATGGAATAACTTCTACCGCTGGCTGAAGGGAAAACACGACTGCGCATGCGCGATGTATGTTAAATGGCAGGCTTTCATCACAACTCTAATAAAGATTTTTTTTTTAATTGTTTTTCTGTGGTGCTGTAGCATTTTTATTTCCTCTCAGAGATTAAACGTTTTTTGAAGATGATTGATCACTCCAGATAATCCTGGTGTGTGTGTGTGTGTGTGTGTGTGTGTGTGTGTCAGGCCTGAGTTTCCACCCGAAGCGGCCGTGGATCCTTGCCAGTCTGCACAATGGCATCATCCAGCTGTGGGATTATCGCATGTGCACTCTCATCGATAAGTTCGACGAGCATGATGGTTAGACACGGCTGACATTTTGTCTCTCAGTGCTCTGTGTGTGTGTGTGTGTGTGTGTGTGTGTGTGTGTGTGTGTGTATGTTTATTGTCTAATATGTGTGTGTTTATGTTGGACAGGTCCGGTCAGAGGGATTGACTTCCACAAGCAGCAGCCTCTGTTTGTCTCTGGTGGAGACGATTACAAAATCAAGGTCTGCTGTTACTACTGCAGTGTAACAGACAGAATTCATCAGAGAGAGAGAGAGATAACCTGTGTGTGTGTGTGTGTGTGTGTGTGTGTGTGTGTGTGTAGGTGTGGAACTATAAGCTCCGTCGCTGTCTCTTCACTCTGCTTGGACACCTGGACTACATTCGCACCACCTTCTTCCACCATGTGAGTCTACACACACACACACAGGGATGGAGAGAAAGACAGGTGGTTGACCCAGTGGACTGATAATAGAAAGATGGAGAAAAGAAAAAAAGTTATTCATATGTAAAGTGAAGCTGCAGACAATCATACTGATGATGTAATGGAATATGGACTAACCCCGCCCCCTTCTCCCCCTCCCCCCTCTTTCTGGTCAGGAGTACCCGTGGATCCTGAGCGCTTCAGATGATCAGACCATCCGTCTGTGGAACTGGCAGTCCCGGACCTGTGTCTGGTGTGTGTGTGTGTGTGTGTTTATTAACAGAGCGGCAGATTGGATGTTTATTAACAGAGCAGCAGATTAACACAGTCTCTCTCTCTCTCTCTCTCTCTCTCTCTCTCTCTCTCTCTCTCTCTCTCTCCCCCCTCACCGCCCACAGTGTCCTGACGGGTCATAACCACTACGTAATGTGTGCCCAGTTCCACCCCTCAGAGGACCTGGTGGTGTCGGCCAGTTTGGATCAGACCGTGCGGGTGTGGGATATCTCTGGTGAGGAGGAGTGGGAACGTTGCTGGGGCGGGGGTGGGGGGTGTGCTGGATGGATGGAGGGATTGAGGGAGGGGGGTGGAGGAGGAGGAGAAAGGGAGGTGGTGAATGTAAAGGTGAGATCTCTGTGGGCTCTGTTCTGGAAACACCTCTGTGTGCGCGGTGTGTGTGTGTGTGTGTGTGTGTGTGTGTGAGAGGTGTTTCTCTCTCTGCATGTTTATAACCTGATCATCACTACTAATATTCATCTGTTACTAATCCTTCATTTTATTCACACACACACACACACACACACACACACACACAGCATGTCTTCTGTAAAGCTTCAGCACTGTGTATAAGCTGCGTAGAGTAAACAGGAAGTTTGTGTGTATGTGTGAGTGCAGAAACAGGAAGTTTAGTGCCCGTGTGCATGTGTTCAGGTCAGTGATCTGATTAATAAATGGTTTATTACTAACTTATTACTAAGGAACTAGCTGCTGCTGTGTAAATGTGGTCAGTAAAACACAGGAGATGAAGTGAAGTGGTGTAACACTGAGGTGAGACATCACCTACACAATCTCAGGTCAGCTGTGTCACACACTCTACACTGTGTGATGTGTAATAACTCTTATTATTAACAGTAATAACCGCGTTAATAGAGACGTGTATCAGGTTCTGCCGTGAGACACATGCTTGACTCTAACCGCTAAAGGGCATGACTGCATGTGCACGCTAATGCTCACTCTGTACTCCTGTCCTGCCCCACCAGAGCACAGTTTACATTTCTCCCCCCTACGCCCCCTCCTCCCCATCGCCCCGCCCATATACCCACCCACCAGCCATCTGAACCACCCCTCCCCCCACCCCAGCGCTGTCCCGCTGCCCTGACGGAAACATCCGCCCCTGCACACCGGTTCCTCCTGCAGATCCACACTCATCTACTTTGTTGGGCTTACACACACACACACACACACACACACACACACACACACACACACACCTTTCTGAGTGCTGAGCATCTGCACATTGGCTCCGTCTCGTTCCATCCTTAGTTCATGACTACTGAGTGTACTGTAAGTGTGTGACTGTGGCTCCGTCCCAAACACCAAAGCTCCTCACTAGTTAGTGTTCTTATTACAGCAGTGCTCACTGTAGGGCTTCATCCTGAATGCTGGAATTTTAATCTGGTTAGTGCACTACAACGCCCTCTACTTTAAGGCTCCGTCCTAAACGCTCACATTCATCTCTAAATCAAGTTCCTGCTGCTTCTTCATCGTCATCATCATCATCATCATATGTACATGTTCTGGGTTTATCATTAGTTAGTGCACTGATTAGAACTACACTTAAATTTATGACTAGTCAGGGTTCTCTCTCTCTCGCTCTCTCTCTCTCTCGCTCTCTCTCTCTATCCCTCTCTCTCTCTCTCTCTCTCTCTCTCTCTCTCTCTCTCTCTCTCTCTCTCGCGCGCTCTCTCTCTCTCTCTATCCCTTGCTCTCTCTCTCTCGCTCTCCCTCGTTCCCTCTCTCGCTCTCTCACTCCCTCTCTCTCTCGCTCCCTCTCCCTCTCGCTCCCTCTCGCTGCCTCTCTCTCTCTCGTTCCTGCTCTCTCTCTCTCTCGCTCCCTCCCTCTTTCTCTCTCGCTCCCTCCCACTCTCTCTCTGTCTCGCTCCCTCCCTCTCTCTCTCTGTCTCGCTCTCTCCCTCTCTCTCTCTGTCTCGCTCCCTCCCTCTCTCTCTCTGTCTCGCTCCCTCCCTCTCTCTCTCTGTCTCGCTCCCTCCCTCTCTCTCTCTGTCTCGCTCCCTCCCTCTCTCTTTCTGTCTCGCTCCCTCCCTCTCTCTCTCTCTGTCTCGCTCCCTCCCTCTCTCTCTCTCTGTCTCGCTCCCTCCCTCTCTCTCTCTCTGTCTCGCTCCCTCCCTCTCTCTCTCTCTGTCTCGCTCCCTCCCTCTCTCTCTCTCTCCGTCTTGCTCCCTCCCTCTCTCTCTCTCTCTGTCTCGCTCCCTCCCTCTCTCTCTCTCTGTCTCGCTTCCTCCCTCTCTCTCTCTCTCTGTCTCGCTTCCTCCCTCTCTCTCTCTCTCTGTCTCGCTCCCTCCCCTCTCTCTCTCTCTGTCTCGCTTCCTCCCTCTCTCTCTCTCTCTGTCTCGCTTCCTCCCTCTCTCTCTCTCTCTGTCTCGCTCCCTCCCTCTCTCTCTCTCTCTGTCTCGCTCCCTCCCTCTCTCTCTCTCTCTGTCTCGCTCCCTCCCCCTCTCTCTCTCTCTCTGTCTCGCTCCCTCCCTCTCTCTCTCTCTGTCTCGCTCCCTCCCTCTCTCTCTCTCTGTCTCGCTCCCTCCCTCTCTCTCTCTCTCCGTCTCGCTCCCTCCTCCTCTCTCTCTCATATGCACGTATCCAGTCACAGCACACGGTCTTGTCCTGGTGTATATATGGCTTCATTATTTCTGTAATAAATCTGGAGGAACACGCCGAGCGTCCTCGTTCACTAACGGCAGAAATCAAAACTCCAGACTCGTAACTTTATTATTATTAATTATTATTATTTTATTCTTTTTATTAGTGTCTATCCTAGGATGTATTTCTCATATCTACTGATATACTGTGTGCTTTCTGTACATCTGTGTGTGTGGCAGCCCAGCAAACGTATGTGTGTGTGTGTGTGTGTGTGTGGTTATATATCAGTTATAACCTTGCTCCTCTCTCTCCGTGTTCTGTACCGTGTGTGTGTGTGTGTGTGTAAATGGGTTCTCCATGTGCGTCGCTCTGTAAATGCTGGTTCCAGGTTTGAGGAAGAAGAACCTGTCTCCAGGTGCCGTGGATACAGAGGTGCGTGGCATCACCGGCGTGGATCTGTTTGGAGCGTCGGATGCTGTGGTCAAACATGTGCTGGAGGTCAGAACGAATACAGCTTCATCAACTTAATCATGATCCTGTCACTGGTGTCGGGTTCTGACTCTAATGAGCTGAAACTAAGACTTCCTGTTCATAAATAAACATCCCCCCTCTGATCAGTAATGGTTTATTCTTGCATCAAATAAAGTAGATCAGATGAAATAAACCAGACAAATGAACATCTAAGCCCCGCCCACTGATGACATCGTGATTATAATTTTGCCCTCAGGGTCATGATCGAGGGGTGAACTGGGCAGCGTTTCATCCCAGCATGCCTCTGATTGTGAGCGGAGCTGACGACCGCCAGGTGAAGATCTGGAGGATGAACGGTAAGTGTGTGTGTGTGTGTGTGTGTGTGTGTGTGTGTGTGAGAGAGAGAGATGTGTACAGCAGAGCCGGATGATTTTGATATTTTTGATGAATGTATCTGTGTGTCACTGCCCATGATGATGATGATGGTGATGGTGGTGGTGGTGGTGGTGTTTAGAGTCGAAGGCGTGGGAGCTGGACACCTGCAGGGGTCACTACAACAACGTGTCCTGCGCCGTCTTCCACCCGCGCCAGGAGCTCATCCTGTCCAACTCCGAGGATAAGAGCATCCGAGTGTGGGACATGTCCAAGAGGACCGGTGTCCAGACCTTCCGCAGGGACCACGATCGCTTCTGGGTTCTGGGAGCTCATCCCAACCTCAACCTGTTCGCTGCGGGTGTGTCTCACACACACTCACACACACAATGTTTAAACCTTACACACTTCCCACTCTGATTATTTCAGTAGTGTAAAATAGAATTTCTTGTACTTGTGATGTATTAAAGTGTGTGTGTGTGTGTGTGTGTGTGTGCAGGTCATGACAGTGGGATGTTGGTGTTTAAGTTGGAGCGTGAGCGTCCTGCCTACGCCGTTTATGGGAACATGCTGTACTACGTCAAAGACCGCTTCCTGCGTCAGCTCGACTTCAACAGCAGCAAAGACACAGCTGTCATGCAGCTACGCAGGTGTGTGTGTGTGTGTGTGTGTGTGTGTGAGAGAGAGATGTATAGAAATGTAGACTTTTTTTTTTTAGCATTAAAGTACTGCCTTATAAAATGACATCTCTACACCCTCATTAAGAATCTATATGTTTGAATCTATAAATTTCTCAAATTCTCGAATATGCAAATTCGGGCCCGCCCTCCCCGGGCCCGCCCTCCCCCCGTCCTGATTTCAGACTTGTCACCTTTTTTGTCAATCTTATCTGGTTTAGCGGTTAGATAAGCTCATCGTTCTGGGATGTGATTAATTTAGTGACATCACAAACCTCATTAATGCGAGGCTCCACCTATCTTTGCTAGTAATTTCATTCAGTTTCCGTTTATTTGTGTTATTATGGTTCTGTTTGCAGCGGCTCCAAGTTCCCTGTCTTCAGCATGTCATACAATCCTGCGGAGAACGCTGTGCTGCTGTGTACCGTAAGAGTCTTTATCATTGAGAGCATTCTTATATCACACACACACACACACACTTTCTCACACACTCTTGTGTTTTTCAGAGAGCCACTAATCTGGAGAACAGCACATATGACCTGTACTCCATCCCTCGAGAGAGCGACTCACAGAACCCTGACGGTGAGCACTGATCACACACACACACACACACACACACACACACACACACACACACACACACACACACATTGACCGTCGGCAGTTATCCTCAGGTGTTAAGTAGTGTGTGTGTGTGTGTGTGTGTGTGTGTGTGTATAGCTCCAGAGGGGAAGCGCTCCTCAGGACTCACAGCGGTCTGGGTCGCTCGGAACCGCTTCGCTGTATTGGACCGCATGCACTCGGTATGATCATGTCACACGCTTCCTGTTTCGGCGTCACACACTTCCTGTTTGTCCCCCTGTGTCACACACGTGTGTGTAAAATCTCTCCACAGCTCCTGATAAAGAACCTGAAGAACGAGATCGTGAAGAAGGTGCAGGTGCCGAGCTGTGAGGAGATCTTCTACGCAGGAACGGGTTCTCTGCTGCTGAGGGACGCAGACGGAGTCACGCTGTTTGACGTGCAGCAGAAACGCTCGCTCGCTACCGTCAAAATCGCCAAGGTCAAATATGTGGTGTGGAGCGCAGACACTAGCCACGTGGCCCTGCTGGCCAAACACGGTACTGCACTGATGCTGCGACGGTTCTGTAGCTCTACATCACTGATATGTTAATAACGCTCCTCTGTCTCCACAGCCATTATGATCTGCAACAGGAAGTTAGAGAGTCTGTGCAACATTCACGAGAACATCCGCGTGAAGAGCGGCGCCTGGGACGAGAGCGGCGTGTTTATTTACACCACCTCCAACCACATCAAATATGCCCTCACCTCAGGGTAACGCCCACCTGTCTCTCACCTGACAAACCTGCACCGCTATATAACAGCTACATAACACTAACCCCCTCCCCCTCCCCACAGTGACCATGGTATCATCCGCACCCTGGACCTGCCCATCTACGTGACCCGTGTGAGGGGGAACAGTGTGTACTGTTTGGATCGGGAGTGCAGACCTCGCGTCCTCAACATCGACCCGACCGAGTACCGCTTCAAACTCGCTCTTGTTAACCGCAAATATGACGAGGTCAGTCTGTCCAGTCACTACAGCAGGGCTTATTGTTTGGGACAAGTTCACAGTGAGGAGAATAACCTTTATCTAAGCTGCTTACCCATAATTCCTCAGGTGCTGCACATGGTGCGTAACGCTAAGCTGGTGGGTCAGTCCATCATTGCGTACCTGCAGAAGAAGGGCTACCCGGAGGTGGCGCTGCACTTCGTCAAGGACGAGAAAACCCGCTTCAGCCTGGCACTGGAGTGTGGAAACATCGAGGTGAGGAACACGTGGCCGTATCTCGTCACCCTGCCGTGTGAGGTCACTGAACACACACACACACACACACATATACACTGACGCTTCCTCACCCTTCCTGCAGGTGGCGCTGGAGGCGGCGAAGGCTCTGGACGAGCGGAGCTGCTGGGAACGTCTGGGGGAGGCGGCTTTGCTGCAGGGTCATCACCAGGTGGTGGAGATGTGCTACCAGAGGACCAAGAACTTCGACAAGCTCACCTTCCTCTACCTGATCACCGGGAACCTGGCCAAGCTCCGCAAGATGATGAAGATCGGTGAGTGTGTCTGTGGAGCCTGAGAGGCTGGAGAGTGGGTGGTAGCAGCACTGTATGAATGTGTAACACTGTGTGTGTGTGTAGCTGAGATAAGGAAGGACATGAGTGGACATTATCAGGGTGCTCTGTACCTGGGGGACGTCAGCGAGAGAGTACGCATTCTCAAGAACTGTGGACAGAGTAAGTACACACACACACAAGCTAAAACGCTCCAATGTAGCACACATTATACACTCATTTACTCAAGAGCAGTTTTGTGTTTCTTGTTGTCCTGATGTAACCGTGTGTGTGTGTGTGTGTGTGTGTGTGTGTAGAGTCTCTGGCGTACCTGACTGCAGCGACACATGGCATGGACGAGGAGGCAGAGGCACTCAAAGAGACCTTTGACCTCGAGAAGGAGATGGTACACATTATTTTTCTTACACACACAGTGTTTAGTATGTTGAATGTCTTCTCCACCTTAGTACCTTGCACCTGACTCTGAATTGACTCAGTGAATCAAATGTGCATTTTTTGGCTTGTATGTAGCTGTATCAATGCAGACAATGGTGTGTGTGTTCTGAACATAAATAAACAATTCTTAACATTTTTATAAGTGATTTATTTTATTTAAGACACACACCTCAGATGTTTAGTTAAGTGCAGTGTGACAGAACAAACTGAATCACAAAGGAATCAAAGGAATCAGTTTTACTCTCAACTCAGTAAACAGAATAATAGGTGTGAAAACATGCTTGCTAAAGCTGTGTGTGTGTGTGTGTGTGTGTGTGTGTGTAGATCCCAGAGGTAGACCCGAATGCCGAACTGCTGCAGCCTCCTCCTCCCATCAACCCTCTGGACACAAACTGGCCCCTGCTCACCGTCTCTAAGGGCTTCTTCGAGGGAGCCATTGCTGCTAAAGGTCAGCTCTGGTCACTTCTTCTGTGGTTCTAGTTTCCCTGTGTTCTGCTAACAACATGCTAATGCTTCCTCTAATCCCTCCTCTTGCAGGAAGAGCAGGTCAGATGGCGGCCGATCTGGACATGGACGCACCTGGAGGAGAAGGATGGGGTGAAGATGCAGAGCTCCACCTGGATGACGGTTAGTGTCACACACACACACAAAAGCTTTTGGAACAGGTTTTGTGTTAATTTGTCCTTGTTGTTCTGCAGACGGCTTTATGGACGCTCCGGAGGGTCTGGGTGAAGAAGGAGCTCTTGGGAAAGAGGAAGGAGGAGGATGGGAGGTGGAGGAGGATCTGGACCTTCCACCTGAACTGGTCAATACACACACACACACAGCTTCACACTCATCAGCCATTCTTCTATATTTATTTGATTGATGCATTATCCCTTCTGTTTGGACCAATAGGATGTGCCAGCTGGTGCTGGAGGCGGTGCTGAAGGAGAAGGCTTCTTTGTCCCACCCACTAAAGGAATTAGCCCCACCCAGATGTGGTGCAACAACTCGCAGTTGGCGGTTGATCACATCCTCGCCGGATCCTTCGAGACAGCCATGAGGGTAAAGGCTTTATTTACCGTAAATATGTTTCACTTATCATCTCACTCTTTACAAACCACCTATAAGAATGCTCCCTCCCTCTCTGACTCCGCCCCCCACAGCTCCTGCACGATCAAGTGGGTGTGGTTTGTTTCGAGCCTCTGAAGCCCCTGTTCATGCAGGCGTACTCACGGGGACGCGTGTCCTACGTGGGGCTTCCGTCTCTGCCCTGTCTCTTCTCCCACCCTCTGAGGGACGGGGGCACGACTGAGGGCAGGAGGCAGCGAGACGGGCAGAAAGGCGGTGTCCCGGCAGTGGGGCTTCACCTGCGTGACCTCATCGCCCGCCTACAGCAATGCTACCAGATGACCACCGCGGGGCGCTTTGAAGAGGCTGTGGACAAGTTCAGGAGCATCCTGCTGTCCGTCCCTCTGCTAGTGCTGGACAACAAACAGGAGATCGCTGAGGTGACATCCTATCCCCTATCCCCTGCACCCTTACACCCTATTCCCTACACCCGATCACTTACACCCTACACACACCTATACCCTAACCCCAAAACCCCTTAAATATTCTATTTAATCCATAATTGTCCTGTCTCACTCACCCACTGTGTGTGTGTGTGTGTGTGTGTGTGTGTGTGTACCAGGCCCAGCAGTTGATAACTATCTGTAAAGAGTACATTGTGGGTCTCACCATGGAGACCGAGAGGAAGAAGCTTCCTAAAGAGACCCTGGAGCAGCAGAAGAGGCAGTGTGAGGTACTGATGATGTCATAACCCCTGGATGATTAACGCCTTTTATTTCAGCAGAATAAAAGTAGTGATGGTGTATTGATGTGTGTGTGTGTGTGTAGATGGCGGCGTATTTCACACACTGTAACCTGCAGCCGGTCCACATGGTGTTGGTGTTACGCACGGCGCTCAATCTCTTCTTCAAACTGAAGAACTTTAAGACGGCAGCAGGGTTCGCACGCCGCCTGCTGGAGCTCGGACCCAAGCCCGAGGTGGCTCAACAGGTGAGGCCTGGTTGCCACGACGACCACCCACAGCATCCTGTTTAACACTACCCTATAGATAAACAGTGTGTTGATGGTGAAGCTCGCTCCACCGCTGATTTGTGTGATTTGGGACGCAGCCTCATGTGACAAGGTTCTCTTTCAGACGCGTAAGATCCTGGCGGCGTGCGAGAAGAACCTGACCGACGCCCACCAGCTCAACTACGACCCCCACAACCCCTTCGACCTGTGTGCTGCCTCCTTCATCCCGCTGTACCGAGGACGCCCTGTGGAGAAGTGCCCTCTGTCCGGGGCCTGCTACTGCCCCACCTACAAAGGGCAAGTGTGCAGGGTGACGCAGGTCAGTCTCACACACACACACACACACTCAGGGTTTCACTCTAAAGCTTCACTGATTCCTTCCCTCCTACCTCCTACTCCCACCATTTCTCCCTTCTTTTCTTTTTTTGTATTTTCCTTTTTTCTTTCTCGTCTTCCCTTTGTTTTCTCTTCATTTCTTACTGGAGTTTGTTCTAAATGAGTGTACAGGAAGGCGGGTTTGTTCTGAGACGTGAGTTCTGATTGGTCGTGTTGTCGGAATCTACAGTGATGTCACTTTCTGTGTTCTGTCTCTCTCTTCAGGTGACAGAGATCGGTAAAGACGTGATCGGGCTGCGTGTGAGTCCTCTGCAGTTCCGCTGAAGGAGTAGTGCGTACACACACACACACACACTTCTAGAGATAAAGAAATAAATCTAACTCTATATAGATAGTCAGAACATACAGTATAGTGTAACTGAAAGGCTGTGAGCTTCTTGCTGTTGCATGTGTGTTCTGCTCGCTTTATGTAGCTCTCTTTTACACACACACACACACACACACACACTCCACTTCTGTGTTCAACCCTGAAAACCTGAAATAAAGCTGTGTCCTGTCTGTGATCCTCTAAGTGACTCACTGGGTTTATTCACATTACAGCTCTACTCCACTTTACTCTGATTAAACTTTTATTTTATAATGAATAGAATAACATTTAATTTCAGAATTTTATAAAAATTAAAGACTGAATTTAGCCATAAAAAAAGAACGTCATCATATTGTCATCGTTTACTTCTTAGTAGAATGAGTCGTTTAGAGGCTGAAAGAGTCGAATCTTCACGGTGAGTCGAGTCATATAACATGACTCACTTAAAAGATCTGGATTTATATCAAGCTCCCGTTCTCTGATCAGCCACACGGGGGCAGAGTACAGCAGGAGAAACACACACACACACACGCGCACACACACACGGGGGCAGAGTACAGCAGGAGAAACACACACACACACGGGGGCAGAGTACAGCAGGAGAAACACACACACTGAGCATGATTGTGGTTTAGAGGAATTTATTTTCGTGTTTTTCATTTCATACATGATCAGTGAGTTAGAAACTGCATGCATCATGTGACTACATTAATTAGAAACACACACACACACACACACACACACACTGCATGTATGTGAGGATGACGTGACACTCACAGTGAAGGTTCTAGTATCATGATTGTTGTTCTAGACTGTGCAGGTTGTATAATTCCTCAGCATGGTGTCGAGCCTGTGCATGATGGTTCTAGAGTGCTAGAAAAGTCTGTAAGGGTTCTAGATCACAGTTAGGGAATCTTTATAGGGATCCTTTGACTAGTTCTAGCCTCGAATTCTACAATGCTCGGTGCTAAAGTCCTAGGATTCAGGTTGCACTCACAGAATTCTAAAGAGTCCCGGAGAACCTGGTTCCACCGTTTATATTTTACAGTGTACAGGAGGTTCTTTTTTTGTTTTGTTTTTTTTGTGTGTAAAAGGTTCTAGAATCGTGAAAGTTTGGTTCTAGCACCCTCAGACAGCACAGTGCTGGAAGTTTCAGATCTAGAACATGGAGGTTCTAGAATCCAACTGCGAAGATGGCTGTAGTGTGTGTGTGTGTGTGTGTGTGTGTGTTACTAGCTGGATTTGTGCAGAAGAAGAGCTTGGTGTGGTTCTAGAATCATTACAGATACATGTAACAAACTAAAGCGTTCTAGTGATTAAGTCGAGTAAAGGGAACTTGAGTAAGGGCGCGAGGGAGCACTACAGAGAGGATTATAACACGCCCGGTTCTACGCGGCTCTGTAGCAGTCTTCCTGTGAGCTGGCTATCATGCGGCTCACGTCGATGTGGTTCTTCATGAAGATCTCTTTAGCGTGCTGGACGGTGGACTCTGACAGAGTGCGGCTCCGTCCCAATATCCACGCAAAGTCCACGTGGAAGATCCTGAGAACATCGGTGCACGAGTACACCACGGCCGAGCACACGTAATCCGTGTAGAGAATCCAGTACGGAGTGTAGGGAAGAACTGCAGCAACACACACACACACACACACACACACACACACACACAGAGTTTATTGAGGATCTTTGATATTTCTGCATCAGATATTCTCAGATACTCATTTCACAGGTTCTGTGTTCTCTGACATGGTTCTTAATTCCATTGCAATGGTTCTAGTTGTAGTACATACACTGTGGTTCTACTTCTTAGAACAGTTGTACTGGCGGGGACAAAGTGTGTGTGTGTGTGTGTGTGTGTGTGTGTTCGTGTTCGTGTTCATTACCGTATGAAAAGCTGATGCCCAGTTTGGCCGGGTTCTTCTGGTCTTCAATAACAGCTGTTCCTTCGATCCTTCTCACTTCTCCTTTTCTGAGTGAAGATGTAAGTAAAGTTTCAGTCATTAATCTCGCTGTTTATTACACACACAGGAAACCTGCACCACACACACACCAACTACATCATTACGCTGTAAACACACACACACACACACACACACACACACACACACACACACACACACACACACTTACAGGATCTCGGAGCTCTGTACGCGAGCCGACATATCTGTGGTCAGTGTGAAGTTCGTCTCAATGCATCTGCCCTTCTCAAACTGTGCTGGGAGCTTAGCCACCTCGAACCAGCGACCCATAAACTACACACACACACACACATACACACACACAGTGACGGTGAGGTGTGTGTAAGACCAGGCGAGTCGTTGGTAGTGAAGGTGTGATATTGAACTCGTACCCGTTTGAGGTTGAAGGCAGGCTGAGTGCTGGGTTCGGGACACGGCCCCCAGTGAGGCACCTGAGCCTCAACTGCAGCCAATATAGTGAGCAATGAGAGTGCAACACACACCTGTACCTCCATCTCACCTGTAACACACACACACTTGCCGTCAGATAAGACACACAGGACACAGGCTTCATGTCCATCTGTATTTCTGTAAAGCTGCTCAGCCACAGAATTCAACACTCACAAAATACCTCGCTCACTCAAAATACCTCTCACTCAAAATACCTCAAAATACCTCGCTCACTCAAAATACCTCTCACTCAAAATACCTCAAAATACCTCTCATTCAAAATACCTCAAAATACCTCAAAATACCGCTCACTCAAAATACCTCAAAATACCTTGCTCACTCAAAATACCTCTCACTCAAAATACCTCAAAATACCTCTCACTCAAAATACCTCAAAATACCTCAAAATACCGCTCACTCAAAATACCTCTCACTCAAAATACCTCAAAATACCTCTCACTCAAAATACCTCAAAATACCTCAAAATACCGCTCACTCAAAATACCTCTCACTCAAAATACCTCAAAATACCTCTCACTCAAAATACCTCAAAATACCTCAAAATACCGCTACCTCAAAATACCTCTCACTCAAAATACCTCAAAATACCTCAAAATACCGCTCACTCAAAATACCTCTCCTCACCTCAAAATACCTCTCACTCAAAGTACCTCAAAATACCCTCCCCTCACTCAAAATACCTCAAAATACCTCTCACTCAAAATACCTCACTCACTCAAAATACCTCAAAATACCTGCTCACTCAAAATACCTCAAAATACCTGCTCACTCAAAATACCTCAAAATACCGCTCACTCAAAATACCTCTCACTCAAAATACCTCAAAATACCTCCTCAAAATACCTCAAAATACCTCACTCAATACCTCAAAATACCGCTCACTCAAAATACCTCTCACTCAAAGTACCTCAAAATACCTCTCACTCAAAATACCTCACTCACTCAAAATACCTCAAAATACCTCTCACTCAAAATACCTCACTCACTCAAAATACCTCAAAATACCTCTCACTCAAAATACCTCAAAATACCTCTCACTCAAAATACCTCAAAATACCGCTCACTCAAAATACCTCTCACTCAAAGTACCTCAAAATACCTCTCACTCAAAATACCTCAAAAACCTCAAAATCAACTCAAAATACCTCAAAATACCTCTCACTCAAATACCTCATTTCTCAAATACCTCAAAAAATACCTCGCTCACTCAAAATACTTACTCAAAATACTCAAAATACCTCACTCACTCAAAATACCTCAAAATATCATCAAAATACCTCTCAAATACAAAATACCTCTCACTCAAAATACCTCAAAATACCTCTCACTCAAAATACCTCAAAATACCTCTCACTCAAAATACCTCTCACTCAAAATACCTCAAAATACCTCGCTCACTCAAAATACCTCACTCAAAATACCTCACTCACTCAAAATACCTCAAAATACCTCAAAATACCTCTCACTCAAAATACCTCTCACTCAAAATACCTCAAAATACCTCTCACTCAAAATACCTCAAAATACCTCTCACTCAAAATACCTCAAAATACCTCTCACTCAAAATACCTCTCACTCAAAGTACCTCACTCACTCAAAATACCTCACTCAAAATACCTCACTCAAAATACCTCAAAATACCTCATTCACTCAAAATACCTCAATACCTCAAAATACCTCACTCACTCAAAATAGCTCAATACGTCACTCACTCAGTCACTGCCTCATTTCTCTCCAAATAATGAAGCAAAATAATATTACATGTGCTTGGAAAAAATTTTTTTTTACTTACTGAGAT
>JAUCMX010000005.1:503548-511048 GCA_033459395.1 Hemibagrus guttatus | reverse complement strand
TAACAAAGTTGTATTTGCAAGTTGCCCTTGCTCTCGATGCCAAGCCAAAGATGGCCTTCAGCACCACCGGCACCACCTTCCAGCATCTGATGGACATTGTCCTCTGGCCCTACAAGACATTTTCGGCCTATCTGAACAATGTCATCATCCACTCCTCCACCTGGTCTGACCACTTCCACCTGGGGAAGTACTGGGGGCCCTCGGAAGGCCAGGCTGATAGCCAAGCCCAGCAATGCCATCTGGGGCTGACTAAAGCACAGTACCTGTGATACTGCATCGGCCATGAAGAAACAGGTACATGCTTTTCTGGGTTTGGCTGGATAATACCAGCTCTTTGTCCCTAACTTCACCTCTATTCAGATCTGACCAAGAAGGGTCAACCGGACCGGGTGCTATGGATGGCAGAGATGGAGCAGGCTTTCATCCAGCTGAAGAAAGCCCTGACCAGCCACCTGGTGCTGAGGAATCCTGACTCTGACCTCCCCGTCTCCATACACATTGATGCCTCAGAGACAGGGCTGGGGGGCCGTCTTGTCCCAGGAGTTTGATGGGGAAGAGCACCCAGTCCTCATCATGTCAAAAAAGCTGACCCCCCCCCAAGAAGAACTACACCGCAGTCGAACGGGAAGCCCTGGCAATAAAGTGGGCCATTGAGAAACCCCGGTACTACCTAGGGGATTAATGCCTGGTGTTACTCTGTCTCTTTTCCCCCAGATTCATCAGGATAGCTACCCACCTTGCCGGACCAACACCACCTCCAGCACCTGCACCCCAACCCTCCAGCACTTCTTTCAGCCCGGCAGCTCCAGCCCTCACCCCGCAGCTACTCCAATCCTGAACAGGCCCCTACGCAGCAGATCTCCAAACCAGCTAAGCCACAGATTTAAGTCTCTGTTTTCTGCTGCCTCCTTTTCCCTTCTCATAAGTTATTTTTTGCTGCATGTACTGGCTGGAAAACGTCTAATAATATCCTGTTTTGTTGTTACTTTCTCCCTGCCTCTGTGCTCCCCTGGGTCACGCACTACAGTTTGTATGTGTGCGCGCATGTGTTTGTGTATGTGTGTGTACCTATGTAGCTCGCTTTTCTGCGGAAAGCGGCCAGTTTCTCAATCATTTTGTCAGACAGCAGTTTGACCTTGCAGGCGTCCATCACATACACCACAGCGTGGATCTTCTCCTTTATAGTCGGAGCTTTACAAAAATATTTAGACTCCAATTGGAGAGGCATAGTGGGATTAAACTGGAAAGAGAGAGAGAGAGAGAGAGAGTTATGTGACTAATCATTAACAGACTGTAAAGAGCTTTTGAGCAACTGGAAACCAGTGAAACCAGTGGATTACATATAACTACAGCTTTGAGTGTTGAAGTCCAATACACCCAAATTTATACCACTTCTACATCTGTGTGTTTTTGTTCCTCAGATCTTCACTGCTTCTCAAAAAACATCCATGTTTCCTGCATTAAATATAAAAGATGATATTCTGGACCTGGTATCTGTCCTGAATGTGTCCCTTTAAAATGTTGCTGAAGTCGTCGATGTCCAGTCCAGCGTTCAGTCCCTCCTCCAGTCCCATACTGTCACACAGCATGAGCGGCAGGAACTTCCCATTCGCCTTAATGGAGTAGACACGGAACTACACACACACACACACACACACACACACAGACAGACAAACAGAGAGAGACACACTCTCTCACTCTCTCTCTCCATCACCACCTTCATCGTCTCTGTTATAAAGTTATGAAAATGTTTTTCTGTGATGTTCCTGAGTTACCTGTGTGGTGAGGCTGGTGCCGGCAGTGCCGGTGTTGGCCTGGAAGCTCACGTGGCCTTTAAACACGGAATTAATGGAATTAAAGAAGCTGGATTTTCCTGCACCCACAGCACCTACAAGCAGCACACGAGCTTTCTGCACGGAGCTCACACCCGGAGTCCAGTGTGAGACCATATCCATCAGAGACTTCCTCTTCCTGCACACAGTTAAACACCACACTCAGACACAACGATCAACGAAGATTTATACCTAACTGATAACAGTTACCTATATTTGGTAACTGAACGGCATTGTGGGTAACGTAGGAGATTGTTCTCCTCTGACGATCGGTTTAATTCTTCTTCTTCTTCTTCTTTCGGCTTCTCCCTTCAGGGGTCGCCACAGCGAATCATCTCTCTCCACCTATCCCTATCTTCTGCATCCTCAACCCTTGCACCCACTAGCTTCATATCCTCATTAATTCCATCCATATACCTCCTCTTTGGCCTTCCTCTTTGCCTCCTGCCTGGCAGCTCCATGTCCAACATTCTCCTACCAATATACTCACTCTCCCTCCTCTGAACATGTCCAAACCATCTTAATCTGTCCTCCTTAACTTTGTCCCCCAAACGTCCAACATGAGCTGTCCCTCTGATGTACTCGTTCCTAATCCTGTCCAATCTTGTCACTCCCAAAGAGAACCTCAACATCTTCAGCTCTGCTACCTCTAGCTCTGACTCCTGTCTCTTCCTCAGTGACACTGTCTCTAAACCATACAGCATGGCCGCTCTCACCACTGTCCTGTACACCTTCCCCTTGATTCTCGCTGATATTTTCCTCTCACACAGAACTCCCCACACCTTTCTCCACCCATTCCAACCTGCCTGCACTCGCTTCTTTACCTCTTTCCCGCACTCTCCATTACTCTGGACTGTTGACCCCAAGTACTTAAACTCCTGTACCTTCTTCACCTCTTCACCCTGTAACCTTACTGTTCCACTTCCCTCCCTTTCATTCACACACATGTACTCAGTCTTACTACCACTGACTTTCATTCCTCTTCTCTCCAGCGCAAACCTCCACCTCTCCAGGTTTTCCTCCACCTGCTCCCTGCTCTCACTACAGATCACAATGTCATCTGCAAACATCATTGTCCAAGGAGACTCCTGTCTGACCTCCTCTGACAACTGGTCCATCACTATAGCAAACAGGAAGGGGCTCAGAGCCGATCCCTGATGCAGTCCCACCTCCACATTGAACTCCTCTGTCTGACCTACAGCACACCTCACCACTGTCCTGCTCCTCTCATACATGTCCTGCACCACTCTGACATACTTCTCTGCTACTCCTGACTTCCTCATACAGTACCACAGCTCTTCTCTTGGCACCCTGTCATACGCTTTCTCCAAGTCTACAAACACACAGTGCAACTCCCTCTGACCATCCCTATACTTCTCCATCAAAATCCTCAGAGCAAAAATTGCATCCGTTGTGCTCTTTCTGGGCATGAAGCCATACTGCTGCTCACAAATGTCCACTACCTTCCTTAACCTAGCTTCCACTACTCTTTCCCATAGCTTCATTGTATGGCTCATCAACTTTATCCCCCTATAGTTGCTGCAACTCTGCACGTCACCCTTATTCTTAAAGATCGGCACTAACACACTTCTTCTCCATTCCTCAGGCATCCTCTCACTCTCTAAAACCCTGTTGAACAAACTAGCTAAAAATTCCACTGCTGCCTCTCCCAGACACTTCCAGACCTCCACCGGAATGTCATCAGGACCAACTGCCTTCCCACTTTTCATCCTCTTCAAAGCCTTCCTGACTTCATCCTTTCTAATCTTATCTACTTTCTGTTCCACAGAGTTCACCCCTTCTACTCTTTTTTCCCTCTCATTTTCCTCATTCATCAGCTCCTCAAAGTACTCCTTCCATCTCCTCTGTACACTCTCCTCACTTGCGAGCACCCTTCCATCTCTATCCTTAATAACTCTAACTTGCTGCACATCCTTCCCATCTCCATCCCTCTGCCTAGCTAACCTGTACAAGTCCTTCTCTCCTTCTCTAGTGTCTAACCTAGTGTACAACTCGTCATATGCCTTCTGCTTGGCCTTAGACACCTCCCTCTTCACTCTGCGCTGTAACTCCTTGTATTCCTGTCTATTCTCTTCAGTCCTGTCCATGTCCCACTTCTTCTTGGCTAACCTCTTCCTCTGGATACTATCCTGAACTTCCTCATTCCACCACCAAGTCTCCTTATCTTCTTTCCTCCTTCCAGATGACACACCCAGCACCTTTCTCCCTGTCTCCCTGATCACTTCTGCTGTAGTTTCCCAGTCACGATCGGTTTAATTCTAAACTTTAATAAGTGAGTCACTCAGAGCGAAATTCTGCTTTATGATCTCTTTAGACCTCTCCAACATAACCCCCACAGCTGATGACATCATTTTCTTGGTTCTAGTCCAGCAGAACCAGTTCCATGGTGGAAGCTGAAGAACATGTTTAGATTTAGATATGGTGGAAAAAGCATGTTTTCTTACTCCAAACTCCACTCCACATTCCTCCACGGTTTCTCCATGAGCTGCCCACACCCTGCAGAGAAACCAACACTAACGTTTAAATGTTCATGTGAACTGTCTCAGCTTTAAACTAAAGAACTGAAACCAGTCTCACCCTCCACTCGGTACACCTCACACTCCATCAGCTGGAGGTCATTGCCGTACATCTGCTCTGGGTTAAAAGGATAGGTTCCTGGATTGCTGTAGACGACGGCGGTGTTGTTGTGCATGAACAGCAAGGACACGAAATTGGGCCCAGTGTTTCCATCGATGAAGGCTTGCTGTGGTTCTGTGCTCACCACACGCAGGGGAGCTTGATCCACAACATTAGTGTTGAAGCTGAACAGGAAAGCTTTATCATCTGCGATGTTCTGCCCAGTCTGAGCGTAATCTCTACTGGTGAACGCCCCGAAGATGTAGCCCGAGTTATTGTAGGCCACAGTAACGGTGGAACCCTGACGATCACACTTCTGGTGGAAGCTGTTGCTGTTGTAGCCGTGCACACTGGCCTTGAACAGCAGACTGAGTTTAGCGTGACCGAGGAGAGAAGACAGCGTCATCTCCTGCTGCTTGGACAAGCGAGAAGTAATCACACTCATCATGAAGATCTGAAACACAACAAAGACAACAAACACACAGCTACTTACTATAACATAATTACATACAGTTACATACCATCGCTTTTGCTGTGTGTGTGTGTGTGTGTGTGTGTGTGTGTGTGTGTACACTGATCAGCCATAACATTATGACCACCTGCCTAATATTGTGTTGGTCCCCCTTTTGCTGCTAAAACAGCCCTGACCCGTCCTGCACTGTGTATTCTGACCCCTTTCTATCAGAACCAGCATTAACTTCTTCAGCAATTTGAGCAACAGTAGCTCGTCTGTTGGATCGGACCACACGGGCCAGCCTTCGCTCCCCACATGCATCAATGAACCTTGACCACCCATGACCCTGTCTCCGGTTCACCACTGTTCCTTCCTTGGACCACTTTTGATAGATACTGACCACTGCAGACCGGGAACACCCCACAAGAGCTGTTTTGGAGATGTTCTGATCCAGTGGTCTAGCCATCACAATTTGGTCCTTCGTCAAACTCGCTCAAATCCTTACGCTTGTCCATTTTTCCTGCTTCTAACACATCAACTTTGAGGACAAAATGTTCACTTGCTGCCTAATATATCCCACCCACTAACAGGTGCCATGATGAGGAGATCATCAGTCTTATTCACTTCACTGGTCACTGCTCACAGTGTTACACCTGACCGGTTTATGTGTGTGTGTGCGTGTATGTGTGTACACTACCACTCAGAAGTTTGCGGTCACTCAAAAATTGTATTGTTTTCCAGGGAAACACACATGAAATTAGTCTGAATAGAAAATATAGCAAGAGTTAAATAATGATTTTGATGGAAATGATGAATGTTTTCTTCAAACATTGCCTTCATAAAAAAACACCTTTTGCAGCAGTTACAGCCTGGACATTCTAGCAATCAATTTTTCAAGATAATCTGATGAGATTTCAGCCCATGCTTCCTGGAACATCTCCCACAAGATGGACTGGTCTTCCTCATGATGGAGTCTTCCTCCGTAGCTGAAATCAAGCTGATATATGCAAGTGATTCACTATTTACATTCCAATACTTCTGCTCACACACATTAACATGGGTTTAAATACAGTTCCACATGATTTCATTCGATCACTTCTGCTCCACACTCAGCTCCATGTGTTACCACGCGCTCAGCTACACGTGCTTCACACACTTACATACAGTGAGATTGGTTTTTAAGAAGAAAGAAAAACTCTTGTTAAACTCCGCCTACTTAACCGTTACACGAGTGTTTACTTTTCTGTTCAGTAAAAACAGAAGAGTTATTAAAGCGTTATAACACCATCATTACTACAAACATCAACATCACTGTGGAGACAAACAGAGGATTAGAGGGAAGTGTGTACATGTGTGTACATGTGTGTAGACGTGTGTACATGTGTGTAGATGTGTGTAGACGTGTGTAGACATGTGTAGACATGTGTAGACATGTGTAGACGTGTGTAGACGTGCGTACATGTGTGTAGTTGTGTGTAGATGTGTGTAGACGTGTGTACATGTGTGTAGCTGTGTGTAGACGTGTGTACATGTGTGTAGACGTGTGTACATGTGTGTAGTTGTGTGTAGATGTGTGTAGATGTGTGTAGCAGATTGTTCTACCTTTCAGAACGCAGCTCCGGTCCTTTTCCTTAAAGCAGCAGCAGCAGAAGACGAGGCGAGAGATCAGAGATCTGGGCGTGGTCCGGCCAATAGAAACACTTTCAGTTTCATCTTACGGGAAACAGTCACATGACCACAGCACTGTATTATCTCTGACTCATCAGGAATGAACACACACACGCGGTGGTTTCCTGAGAGCAGCAGACTAATCCCCACACCTGAGGTGCTGATGAGGTCATTATGTGGCTGCAGGGTTTGTAACGAGGATTTAGTGAACATATTCCACATGATTTATTCACACACACACACACACACACACACACACACACACACACACACACACACAGTAAACATGCCCCTGTACAAGATGTCACATGATCATAAGTAATTTTAAACTCCACCCCTTTACTGAATCCTAAAACACTCCATACATAGGAGACATTCCAGAATTGGAGGACATTTTCAGTCCCAGCCGTGAAATGTCCAATAATCCATGAGCAAAATACTAAATCATGCACTTTAAATTTATTACTGTATTTTACAGTCAAGCACACCAACACCATGGTCATTTAACCCCCTTTTGGTGCTTTTGGCAGTGTGGGCAGTGCCAAATCCTGCTGGAAAATGAAATCAGCATCTTCAAAAAGCTGGTCAGCAGAAGGAAGCATGAAGTGCTCCAACATTTCTTGGTAAACGGGTGCAGTGACTTTGGTTTTCAAAAAACACAATGGACCAACACCAGCAGATGACAATGCACCCCAAATCATCACAGACTGTGGAAACTTAACACTGGACTTCAAGCAACTTGGGCTATGAGCTTCTCCACCCTTCCTCCAGACTCTAGGACCTTGCTCTCATCTGAAAAGAGGACTTTGGACCACTGGGCAACAGTCCAGTTCTTCTTCTCCTTAGCCCAGGTAAGACGCCTCTGACGTTGTCTGTGGTTCAGGAGTGGCGTAACAAGAGGAATACGAC
>JAUCMX010000005.1:481902-494402 GCA_033459395.1 Hemibagrus guttatus | reverse complement strand
ACTAAGGCTCTCTGTATTTCCTGTACAAGTCCAGCAGGTGGTTGTCACACATTTAGTTTATACCAGAGCATGGAGACAGCCAAGTTACTGACCACCAGTACTCTCCCCCTGTAGGACAGCTGGGGTAGCACCCATTTCCATCATTCACTCCACTACGCCATTCCAGTTCTGTTTTCTGTACTCTTCTGTTCCTAAAAACACGCCCAGTATCTTTAGACAGTCTTTTTTCTTGTCTTTTTTTGGTGTATTGTCTCCGTCAACGCAGCACGCTTATATCTGTTCCTTCCACCATTGATGTTTAACATTTTTCTTACGTTCGTGTATAGCTGTGATGTGCTTCCTTAACAGAAAGCGCTTTTTTTCACTCAGCAAGTCAAAACCCACCTTTTTTTTGCCGAAAAAAGTCTGTGACATTAACCTGTTTAGCAAAAGTCTAGAAAACTATTCACCTCTTCCAGGGTGTACAGAGTGTGATCTCCCTGAGAAGCTCCCTTAGACACCACTTCATGAACATCACAGACCTCCTCCTGTGACATCTCCATATCATCTTCCATTAAAGACTCCTGACTATCAGCTTCACTTCCATCAGAAAATGCCTTCTTTACCATGCAGTCAGTGTTAGCTACACAGTGCTAGCTACACTGTCAGCCCACGACCTTTTCTCATTAACCAGGAAAACCTCAGCATTGTCTAACTGTACTGCAGCGCTAGTGCTAGCTATTGCACTGTCCTGACTCACTCTATCCTCCAGACATGGTCCACTCTCTAAGTTCAACACTATAGTTTGCTCTCGCGCAGGCTCACGCTCATGCTCTGTGGGTATCCCTGCCTCGGACCCACTCACCTGGGCACTCCTGGTGGCCTCCTCCTGGTTCCCCTCTGCTCTCACTATAGCCCCCAGCTCAGGGTCGCGCTGAGCCTCCCCTGCCTCCTGTTTATTATGCGGACATGGCCGATGTCTCCACATTCAAAACAGCACATGTTGCCCGTGCTCGCGTACACCATATATGTTTTCCCTTCATACTTTACACAGAAGGATATCTCAAGCGTGTTTTCAGGCGAGTCAAGGAACATGAACAATTGTCTCCTAAAGGACATGACATGCTTCAATTCCACACGCCTCTCACACGCCTCTCACACTCCACACGCCTCTCACACGCCTCATACACACACCTCTCACACGCCTCTCACATGCCTCTCACATGCCTCTCACACTCCACACGCCTCTCACATGCCTCTCACACGCCTCTCACACACCTCTCACACTACACACGCCTCTCACACGCCTCTCACACGCCTCTCACACGCCTCTCACACAACACACGCTTCTCACACGCCTCTCACACTCACAGTCCACACGCCACTCACACCCACCAAGCAACAGAGAGAGAGATACAGAGAGCAAAATTAATCTGTGAAAAACTCCATGCTTACTTCTTAGGAGACTTCTGAATCAGTGGAGAGATGAGATGGAACCACACATAGGCTAACAGAGAGAGAGAGAGAGAGAGAGAGAGAGAAACAGGGGGGTGAGGGAGAGAGACAGACAGACAGACAGACAGAGAAAGAGAGAGAGACAGACAGTGAGAGAGACAGACAGACAGACAGAGAGAGAGCGAGAGAGGGAAACAGACAGACAGAGAGAGAGAGCGAAAGAGACATTATCAGACCTCCAGTTTTACCTCCTGATTTATTTAAACCTGTCAGAATAGGGCCTTAAGTTACCATGACAACCACTGTCTGTTCAGTGCTAATATTAGCTAACATGCTAGCAAGACAGATCAGCATACAGGTTCTGAAGCTAAAAGTTTACAGTCAGTACATCTTTAGCATTTTAAGTGTATATAAGTCAGTCAGACACACACACACACACATACACACACACACACACACACCTTTAGGGATTTTGAATTTGTTGTCCTTCTTGTACCACACACACCCTCGCTCAGTGTCTGTGACTTTAACAGGAAACTCTGTGTGCTCACAGTCGGAGGGTTTTAGCGTGAAGTCCGTCGCTGAGGAGAATAGAACACACAGCATTGTGAGTACGAAGGTTCTGGGTGTGTGTGTGTGTGTGTGTGTGTGTGTGTCTCACCGATGAACTGGTTTTCAGCAGGAAGGTGGAAATCTGAGTTCAGTTCAAGGTCCGAGGCCCAGCGATCTCTCCACTGCTGCTGGATCTCTGCAGCACAACAGCACCACGTTAGCATGCTAACATATCCTGTGCTAAAACACACACTCACTACACTAACACAACCTGCACTGCAACACAAACACACCCTGTGCTAACACTATACTAATACACCTTAGTTCAATGAATCGATTGAGTAAGTGAATCTTTTGATCACAGGAATCATTACTCTCCTATTGAGTGAATCAACTGAGTCAGTGAATTGTTTATTCATGGCTGAGATACACTTGAATCAGTGACTCACTGAGTCAGTGAATCTTTCTGTCTCTGGTCAGATTCACTCCTCTATTGTTCACCAAATCTAAAGAGTCAGTGAATCTCTTTGATCAAAACCAAGATTCAAGACTTTCTCATTCAAATAATCTAATGAGTCACTGAATCTTTTGGTCGTATCACTCACTCATCAAATAGATTGTGTGGGTCTGTCCTCAGGGTTCACTAGTTCACTAGATAGAGTGACACACACTCACACAAGCACACACAAACACACACACACACACCCTCAACGCTGTACTGAGTGCCAAACCACTTTTCCTGCAGTGGACAGCGACCCTCGTGTTCTGGAGACAGCAGCAGCAAGTTGACTTTATCTGGAGTGAGGAGATTTAGGACAGAGCCGATCACCTGACACACAAACGAAATGCAGTGTAGCATTAGCGATATTTATTAGCACTTTTAGTTCTATACCCTGGTAACTGACACGTTTTCCACCCTGGTAACGCAGCTTTAACACTAGTGTGCTAATTTGCTAACCGGTTTGTGTTTACCTCAGCATTAAACTCGAACAGAAGCTGATCTCCTGTCAGGAAATCCTCTTTAGCGAACAGCTGCATGTTCTCACACATGTCCTCCACATACTCGATCGGATCAGTCTACACACACACACACACACACACACACACACACACACAGATAATTAAAAATGCTAACAAATAAAAAGACCTGTCACTTTTTACACACTGACAATGCTAACATTGATAACAACATTTCACAATTCATTAGTACATTAATGCTAATACTAAATGCTAATGCTATGCTAATATCTACTTTTCACACTGTTATTGCTATTGCTAATGCTAATAATGAAATTATTATGCTAATGCTAATGAACAAATGCATGAACAGCTAGCGTACTTGCTCCTGGTAGTGGAACTCATTAGCTTCAATCTTCTGGATTTCTTCATAAATTCTGTACAAAACATCAAATAGTGTGAAAGAACAACAGAGTGTAGTGTGTGTGTGTGTGTGTGTGTGTGTGTGTGTGTGTGTGTGTGTGTGTCATATGACTACAAAACGTGATAAGAAGTTTCTCACCTGCGCTGAGGACCGAGACGCTGCAGCATCTTTACATACTGAAACACCAGATCAGCCACCTGTCCACCAATTACACCTTTAATTACACCTTTAATTACACCTTTAATTACACCTTTAATTACACCTTTAATTACACTTACACATACTGTACCCTATGGAGTGTCTCTATGTAGTATAGTGACCCTATTCAGTATCCCTATGTAGTATAAGTTCCCTATGAAGTGTCCCTATGTAGTACAGTGCCCTTATGAAGTATCCCTATAAAAAGCCCCTATGAAGTGCACCTATGTAGTATAGCGTCCCTATGTAGCATAGGTTCCCTATACAGTGTCCCTATGCAGTATAGTGTCTCCATGAAGTGTCCCTATCTACTGTACCCCTATGTAGTATCCCTATGAAGTGCTCCTATGTCGCATAGGTTCCCTATACAGTGTCCATATGCAGTATAGTGTCTCTATGAAGTGTCCCTATCTACTGTACCCCTATGTAGTGTCCCTATGTAGTGCAGACCTGGTAGAAGTTCTGGAAGCCTTGGTCAGTGAGTGTGATGTTGATGCTGAAGATGGAGTAGGTGGAGTTCTGATCAAACCCGGTCTCACTGTTACCACCGTACAGAGCTAACGCCCAGCACCTATACACACACACACACACACAAATTAATCTATGCTATAAAGTTGTAAATAATAAAAGTGTGTGTGTGTGTATGTGAGTGTGCAAGACATGTGTGAGTGTGTGTTTGTGCGTGTAAGACGTGTGTGTATGTGTAAGACGTATGTAAGACGTACTTCTTCCGAAGCAGAGACAGGATGCTGCCAGCTCCTTCATGACCAATGAGCCAAGCTAGATAGTGTAACGGCTTCACCCTATAACACACACACACACACACACACACACACACACACACACACACACACACAGGCAAAGTGAACTCATTCCTCAGCACAAGTAAAGTACCTCAGGTTAGTGAGCACAGATAACGAAGCTTAGTATACTTAGTCCAGATAAGCCTGGAGTGATCTCACCTGTAGTGTTTCTCCTGAGGGGGCAACGCCCAGGTGATGGTGAGGGAGTGTTCTTTTCTCACAGGTACCACTAACACACACACACACATACACACACACAGAAGAATAATGTTTCTCAAACGCGTGTTTTTATGAAGAGTGCTGAAAAGACAATGTGAATGGCTGCGATAGGGTGTGTGGATTGGGACACGCCCACACTAATGGAATTAGGGTGGTGGAATATATAATGAACAGGGTGTGTGGATTGGGACACGCCCACAGAAAGCTGTTGGTGGAATATATAATGAGTAGGCTGTGTGGATTGGGACACGCCCACACTAATCTGGTGGTGGAATATATAACAAATAGGGTATGTGGATTGGGACACGCCCACAGTACTTTACCTCGGTAGAGTTTGTTGAAGGCCGGAGTGTTAAACGGCTCCAGGAGGTGGGAGAAGTCGGGTCTGGGCAGACCACTGGAACATCAAACACTTCGTTACTCACGCAATCACTATTATTATTATTATTATTATTATTATTAAAACTGTAATTGTTATTAATGAAAGAAAGAAACAAGCAAAAAATACAGAATACATAATAAGTAAAAAAAAAATAAATAAATAAAAAAAAAGTAGAAAGCAAAGCTGCTGATTGGTCGGCTCTTGTAACAGTCATGATGACATCATCGCCCGGAATTCCCTCAGTGTGTTCACTGGGAAAACTCCCCGGTTCTGTCCTAATTCAGTAATCGGTAGGTTTACGTTCACTAGACTCACGGTCGTGTCCTAACAGCCCTCAGTGCACTTCTGAACTCACTTGTTAGGGACGCTGCTGAAGATCTCTCTGACCCACTGCTCCAGAGTGTCCAGAGTCTCTGAAGGACAAACGACACACAGCAGTGTTCCGTCAGGGCTTTACATGCACCCTAGGACAAAGTGCGCACTTCTGTCTAACACTAACTTGCTAAGCAGCTAGTGAGAGTGATAACTGGTCAGCTGAATACTTTACTAGCCAAGCAGACAGAATGGATCTTATCAATTAGATAGCTGGTTTGCTAACTAGCTTCATCGCAAATAGCAGGCTAATAACGTATACAAGTGAACAGAATAGCCTTTTAGCCTAGGGGAAGTGTGTAAAACAGAAATGAGATGTAGCATTAGCGCACTCGCCTCGGGACTGCACGGCTAGCGTCATGTAGTGGGCGGAGTAGTGTCTCTTCCAGAACTGCTTCAGACGCTTGTACACGTTTATCTTGTTTTTCTTCGGTTCCGTCTTCAGAGTCCGCGTGTTCCCTGACACGGTCAAGTACACTTTGTTAGGGCACAGTGTTTATCAGGAGCTGTGTGGTTAGCATTAAGCAGGTCTGACGTAAACCTGGATGTTCTGGATGTTCCTGTCTCGTTTCCAGTCGTTTAAAAGAAACCTAATGGCTAATATGTTAGCATGTTAGCATGCTCATGAACCTTACAGAGAAGAAAACGAGAGACTCTTACACAGCTGTCTTTCTGCTCATTTACATATAGAACACAGAGCATTGTGGGTAATTACCCCAGCAGAACTTGGCCATGGGGTGATGAGCTTTAGCCAGACTGCCGAACAGCATCTCCTTACGGTGCGAGTCCGACGGCTTCGCTAACTGATACTCTACAACACAACACACAACAGTCACACAATCTCTTCGCCTTCAGTATTCACACACACACACAATACGCTACACACACAAACACAATACACTACACACACAATACGTTACACACACAAACACAATACACTACACACACAAACACAATACACTACACACACAAACACAATACACTACACACACACACACAATACGCTACACACACAAACACAATACACTACACACACAAACACAATACACTACACACACAATACGTTACACACACAAACACAATACACTACACACACAAACACAATACACTACACACACACACACACAATACGCTACACACACAAACACAATACACTACACACACAAACACAATACACTACACACACAATACGTTACACACACAAACACAATACACTACACACACAAACACAATACACTACACACACACACACACAATACGCTACACACACAAACACAATACACTACACACACAAACACAATACACTACACACACAATACGTTACACACACAAACACAATACACTACACACACACACACAAACACAATACACTACACACACAATACGCTACACACACACACACACACAATACGCTACACACACACACACACACAATACACTACACACACAATACGCTACACACATAAACACAATACGCTACACACACACACACACACACACAATACGCTACACACACAAACACAATACACTACACACACAAACACAATACACTACACACACACAAACACAATACACTACACACACAAACACAATACACTACACACACAATACGCTACACACACACACACACAATACGCTACACACACACACACAATACGTTACACACACAAACACAATACACTACACACACAAACACAATACACTACACACACAATACGCTACACACACACACACACAATACGCTACACACACACACACACAATACACTACACACACACAATACGCTACACACATAAACACAATACGCTACACACACACACACACACACACACACAATACGCTACACACACAAACACAATACACTACACACAAACACAATACACTACACACAAACACAATACGCTACACACACACAATACGCTACACACACAAACACAATACACTACACACACACAATACGCTACACACACAATACGCTACACACACACACAATACGCTACACACACAAACACAATACACACTCAATACACTACACATACACACACACACACAATACGCTACACACACAAACACAATACACTACACACACACACACACAATACGCTACACACTCAATACACTACACACACACACACAATACGCTACACACTCAATACACTACACACACACACACACACAATACGCTACACACACACACAATACACTACACAAACACAATACACACTCAATACACTACACACACACACACAATAAGCTACACACACAAACACAATACGCTACACACTCAATACACCACACACACACACACACACACACACACAATATGCTACACACACAAACACAATACACTACACACTCAATACACTACACACACACACACACACAATACACTACACAAACTACACACAAACACACTGCACTACACACACAGTACACACTACCCACAAAAACACTACACTACACACACAATACACACTACATTACACACACAATACACACTGCACTACACACACAGTACACACTACCCACAAAATACACACTACACTACACACACACACAATACACACTGCAATACACACAAACACACTACACAGACACAAACTACACACAAACACACTACACACACACAATACACACTACACTACACACACTACACTACACACACAATACACACTACAATACACAAACACTACACACACAATAAACACTACAATACACACAAACACACTACACAGACACAAACTACACACAAACACACTACAATACACACAAACACACTACACAGACACAAACTACACACAAACACTACACACACACACACACAATACACACAAACACACTACACTGACAAACTACACACTACACTACACACACAATACACACTACCCACAAACACACTACAATACACACAAACACACTACACAGACACAAACTACACAAACACAATACACACAAACTACACAGACACAATACAAACAAACACACCACACAGACACACACACGAACTCATTCCTGTCTCTGCATCAGTCTGTGTTCATTGTTTAACTTTATGTAGCTTCAGAGTCAGTCTTCTGTTAATAATATGATAATAACATGTTAATGTGCAGTGTGTTTCCTGACCGCTGTCCACTGCCTCCACCTCCCTCTCGATGGCGTCTCTGATCATGAGAGGACAGATGAAGAACTGAGCCCATCTGAAAAAAAAACACACACCACCATCACCTCACAGACAGAGAGAGAGAGAGAGAGAGAGAGAGAGAGAGAGAGAGAGAGAGAGAGAAGGCAGCAAACATTTCTGACTCAAATATACGATTCTGACTCTGTGACTCTGAAGCTCTAACTGACTCTGTGACTCTGACTCTGTGACTCTGACTCTGTAGCTCTAACTGACTCTGTGACTCTGACTCTGTAGCTCTAACTGACTCTGTGACTCTGACTCTGTGACTCTATGACTCTGTGACTCTGATTCTGTAGCTCTAACTGACTCTGTGACTCTGACCCTGTAGCTCTAACTCTGACTCTGAGACTGGTTTATAACTCGGAGTGTACCTCACTCTTCTGAGTCAGGATGACGTACCTGTCCAGGGCTTCTCGAAATCTCTTCCTCTGAACATCGAACTGGAACACAGTCCTCTCACAGTCAGTGGAGGCGTTATCACTGCCGCCATGTTTCTTCAGGAACGCATCGAATCCGTTTTCACGAGGATACTTCTCACTGCCCATAAACACCACTGACACAGAGAGAGAGAGAGAGAGAGAGAGAGAGAGAGAGAGAGAGAGAGAGAGAGAGAGAGAGAGAGTGATCACACACGATCTTGTGATTTGGGACACAGCCCATATAATTCACATCCCTTTCAGAGATTTAGACGTGTCGGGGAAACCGGAGCTACACATTTAAGCTGAGAGAGTGTCAGAATGTTCTAGAGAGACGTGCTGAAACAATGCTCCGAGGACTCACAGCGGGTTTTAAAGTAGTGCTCACCTGCACTCCTCTGCACAGTTTTACATTTTCTCTCACTTTAACAGACTGTAACACTTCCCTCCTGGAGACATGCTGCTGTAAAGCTCACTAATATCTCACTCCAGTGGCCTTCTGTTGCCCAGGGAATGGACATCGTCTTATCGGACATTTTTATTCAGTATAATGGAATGAATGATTGAATGGCTGCAAGTCTGTTAAGAGTCACTGCTGGGTTTCTGTGTGAAGAGTATCGTGACTCAGTGTGAGGTAGGCGTGTACACACTCACTGTGTTCCAGGAAGTGTGCGAGTCCTGGCAGGTCCTCAGGGTCACTGAAACTCCCCACACCAATACACAGGGCTGCTGCTGACTGTCACACACATACACACACACACACACACATGCACACGATTATCACCTCCCACAATTTTGACCCTGATCGGCTTCCACATTCCTTATTTGGTACTTATTAGCCAAGTTGGTTACATGCTAGCCACATGTGCTATGTCAGCTGAAACAGTGTAGTGGAACTAGCGTGTGTGTGTGTGTGTGTGTGTGTGTGTGTGACTGACCTGTTTCTCTGAATCCTTCTTCTTCTTCTTCACCCCCGTCTCCTCATCCTCACTGTCCTGCTCATCATCTTCTTCCTCTGACTCATCATCTGTTCCTTCTCCTGAATCATCCTCCTCCTCCTCCTCCTCTTCCTCCTCCTCTTCATCATTATCCTCATCATCATCATCATCTGATTTCCCTTCAGAGCTGCTGCTGAAGTCTGAGATCAGCAAAGCACGAAGACCATTCTTCAACTCTATGTACCTGAGAGAGAGAGAGAGAGAGAGAGAGAGAGAGAGAGAGAGAGAGAGAGAGAGAGAGAGACAGAGAAGGAGAGAGTGATAGAGGAAGAGATACAGAGGGAGAGGGAGAGGGAGGGACAGATACAGAGGAAGAGACAGAGAGAGAGAGATGTGGGGGGGAGAAGGAGAGAGTGATAGAGGAAGAGATATAGTGAGAGAGAGGGGAGAGAGAGAGAGAGAGAGAGAGAGAGAGGGAGAGGTGTGGATATCAGAGTATATGTAGAAACATGATCTGTATTTTTCACTTTTTCTGTAACATGAGGCCTGCACTGAGATCAGCAGGGTTCACTGGACTTCCTGTCTTCCCCTGTCCTTATTTGGTCATTGTTTCCTGTTCTCATTATTCACTGGATTCATCGTCACAGCTCCTCCAGCTGACATGTTACCTGTACTGTTTGGGGTCACTGGGTGATTTGATGATGTCATCGTCCCCTCGGTTCTCCTGCGGTTCAGCTCCTGGGTCCAGTTCTCCTCGGTCCCGGGCAGTGCTCTGAGCTGACACGCCCCCCGCACTCTGTTTGGACTTATTGGGCATCGTAACATGGAGTAGTGCACACTACACACAGATAGTAAGGGTTAGGGCACAAAACAAGGGAACAAGTGACAAGTCTCTCTCTCTCTCTCTCCACACACACACACACACACACACACACTTACTCATATTAACACTGATCTCTAATACACTCACACCCCACCCCAGTGCCCCACTCCAACACACAGCCACACAAACCATGCCCTCACTAACACACACTAACACACACTAACATCGAATCCTCTTGCACATCTGTAACACACTTCTGATTGAGCTGAGAAGAAGAGCAGGAAACACAAGAGACCGAAGTAAACCCAAGTTAACCCGAATTAACCGGAATTAACCCGATTTAAACCCGAATTAAACCGGAATTAACCCGATTTAAACCCGAATTAAACCGGAATTAACCCGATTTAAACCCGAGTTAACCGGAATTAACCCGATTTAAACCCGATTTAAACCCGGGTTAACCCGAATTAAACCCGATTTAAACCCGAGTTAAACCGGAATTAACCCGATTTAAACCCGAGTTAACCCGAATTAAACCATGAGTTAACCCAAACTTCATCAACTCACCGCACCTCTATACACTTCTACACATTTGTGTACACACACACACACACACACACACACACACACCACACACACACACACACACACACACACACACACACACTTCCCCTTTGTGAGGATCTCTGTGGAAGAGTGTGGAAAGCTCGCGCTCCACCGACCTGACCGGTGCGCGTCAGCGGAAGTCGGCGCCAGCACGTGCGCGTCAGAATGTTTTTTAGCATGTCACATAGTTTCCGGTTTATACACGAACAAACGTTAACCCGTTAAACAGTGTTACACTTATTTCTCACACACACACACACACACACACACTCGCTTACCTCAGCCTTACTTCCCCCTGCTCACCTGTGATTGGCTAAACCCCCCCAACAAGGCCGGCGCTGATTGGTGTGAACCGTGTCCTGGGGGTTCTGATTGGTCCGAGTTTCGGCACGTGGAACCTGTGGTGTGTTTTTGCATGTATAAATATATAACACTAAAGATTATTAGTTAAAAGATGGAACATTTGATTTGTTTAGAGTTGTAGACATGAGTCATGTTTGTCCTTCATGTATTTCAACGTTTCTCTCACTAACAGTTTACAATGCCGCCATGTTTAACGTGCACACTCATATCTTCCTGAATATAAATAATAAAACTGATTCTCATGATCTAAATCATTCAGCTGTGTTCGCCTGTGCTCTGAGGTTTAATACTGCAGAGGAAAAAGTCAACCAAACAGATGAGTCATAAATTCTCTGCAGCAATGCATGCATCACACCACCAGGGGGAGCTGAGAGTACGGTCCAAACCGCGAGCTGGCCCCTCCTTTCAGAACTCAGTGATCCCGGGATATTCCCGGGATCGGAACATTATTCTTCATCTTATCCAAGGAATCATTAACAGTATTCCAGTTTCAGTTGGGTGAAAGGGTTTAGCATTTTAACCGGTGTTCATATGAAGCAGAAACATTCCGTTTAGGTATCACCGAAGCGCTTAGCCACACTGTGTGTGTTCGTATAAACATAGCAAACCACAGCGGCTGAAAATGTCTGACGTTCACGAGCAAAGAAAATCTCAAAGAGACAAACAGTATGCTGTGGAATGAGTGAGGAAGAGTCTCAACCAGGAGACATCTAAAATGCCTTATTTACATGGAGAACAGTGCTTCTAGGCTAGCGAGAGAGCGTTAATTTAGTAAGCTAGCAAAATAAATGCTAGTTGTTGTGTACACAAAGTGACAGTACAAACTTGTTAGTAT
>JAUCMX010000005.1:459402-476902 GCA_033459395.1 Hemibagrus guttatus | reverse complement strand
AGCATAAGGTGGAAAGGACGGATTGTGGAGAGAGCAGTTCCAATTACAGAACGGCGCTGGAGAAAGAGGAGGAGTGGACGACTGTAGTAGGCCACACGCCCATCAACACCGTGACGGATATAGCTGGTTTCCATGGGAACGGAATACTTTGTCCAACGGTGATCGACAGCCAAGGGCCAACTCCCAAAGTGGGACTGGTCCACAGCCTTTTTGGGACGAGTCCCTGGCTAGGAGACATTAGTCCAAAGCAAACGCATGCCGCGGACACAGAAGCGAGGACAGACTGCACTAATCAAACCCCGAGCAATTACTCCACTCCAATTACACTGCAGAGATCGTATCAGTTTTAAAACATTGAGGATAAAATAAAAGTCTTCACTTCCCTGTCATCTTTCTTCCAGAATTGAATAATGGTAAGACTGAACGCCACGTTGCTCTGGAGGAAGTCCCTGTACTCGGACTTTTATAACAAGTGCCTTCATGAGAGCAGCCAGCAACCATGTAAAGATGATTATTTTTATACAATTACAGTTTATTTATCTAAAACACAGGTTTAGGGCAAAGGACAAAGCTGCAAAAGGAAGGAACAATGCGTCTGAACCACAGATCTCCATATTAGACACCTACCTAGCTGATGACATCATTACTTACGCTAATGTGTGATGAAAAAATCGAAAATAACATATACAGGCAGTGTGTGTGTAAAGGACTAGGGAGATGTGTAAAGAGGTTTATTTACAGACAAGGAACCAAACAATAATCTTTCGAAGAACAAGAACAATACAGAAGTTAGGAGAAGCAGAGAACAGCATGGAGTTTTTCTGTATTGGGATGTGGTGTGGAGTGTTCAGGGAGACAGTGTGGAGTGTTCAGGGGGAACAGTGTGGAGTGTTTAGGGGGACAGTGTGGAGTGTTTAGGGGGGCAGTGTGGAGTGTTTAGGGGGGCAGTGTGGAGTGTTTAGGGGGAACAGTGTGGAGTGTTTAGGGGGGGCAGTGTGGAGTGTTCAGGGGGAACAGTGTGGAGTGTTTAGGGGACAATGTGGAGTGTTTAGGGGAACAGTCTGGAGTTTTTAGGGGGAACAGTGTGGAGTGCTTTGGGGGAACAGTGTGGAGTGTTTAGTGGGACAGTGTGGAGTGTTCAGGGGGAACAGTGTGGAGTGTTTAGGGGAACAGTCTGGAGTTTTTAGGGGGAACAGTGTGGAGTGTTTAGGGGGACAGTGTGGAGTGTTCAGGGGGAACAGTGTGGAGTGTTCAGGGGGAACAGTGTGGAGTGTTTAGGGAGACAGTGTGGAGTGTTCAGGGGGAACAGTGTGGAGTGTTTAGGGGAACAGTCTGGAGTTTTTAGGGGGAACAGTGTGGAGTTTTTAGGGGGAACAGTGTGGAGTGTTTAGGGGGACAGTGTGGAGTGTTCAGGGGGAACAGTGTGGAGTGTTCAGGGGAACAGTGTGGAGTGTTTAGGGGAACAGTCTGGAGTGCTTAGGGGGAACAGTGTGGAGTGTTTAGGGGGACAGTGTGGAGTGTTCAGGGGGAACAGTGTGGAGTGTTCAGGGGACAATGTGGAGTGTTTAGGGGAACAGTCTGGAGTTTTTAGTAAAGAGGTTTATTTACAGACAAGGAACCAAACAATAATCTTTCTAAGAACAAGAACAATACAGAAGTTAGGAGAAGCTGAGAACAGCATGGAGTTTTTCTGTATTGGGATGTGGTGTGGAGTGTTCAGGGAGACAGTGTGGAGTGTTCAGGGGGAACAGTGTGGAGTGTTTAAGGGGACAGTGTGGAGTGTTCAGGGGGAACAGTGTGGAGTGTTTAAGGGGACAGTGTGGAGTGTTCAGGGGGAACTGTGGAGTGTTTAGGGGGACAGTGTGGCGTGTTCAGGGGAACAGTCTGAACTGTTTAGGGGGGACAGTGTGGAGTGTTTAGGGGGACAGTGTGGAGTGTTCAGGGGAACAGTAGAGTGTTTAGGTGGGACAGTGTGGAGTGTTTAGGTTTGACAGTGTGGAGTGTTCAGGGGAACAGTCTGGACTGTTTAGGTGGGACAGTGTGGAGTGTTCAGGGGGACAGTGTGGAGTGTTTAGGGGGAACAGTGTGGAGTGTTCAGGGGGACAGTGTGGAGTGTTTAGGGGGACAGTGTGGAGTGTTTAGGGGGAACAGTGTGGAGTGTTCAGGGGGAACAGTGTGGAGTGTTCAGGGGGAACAGTGTGGAGTGTTTAGGGGGAACAGTGTGGAGTGTTCAGGGGGACAGTGTGGAGTGTTTAGGGGGAACAGTGTGGAGTGTTCAGGGGAACAGTGTGGAGTGTTTAGGGGGAACAGTGTGGAGTGTTCAGGGGAACAGTGTGGAGTGTTCAGGGGGAACAGTGTGGAGTGTTCAGGGGAACAGTGTGGAGTGTTTAGGGGGAACAGTGTGGAGTGTTCAGGGGGACAGTGTGGAGTGTTTAGGGGGAACAGTGTGGAGTGTTTAGGGGGACAGTGTGGAGTGTTCAGGGGAACCGTGTGGAGTGTTCAGGGGAACAGTGTGGAGTGTTTAGGGGGAACAGTGTGGAGTGTTCAGGGGGACAGTGTGGAGTGTTTAGGGGGAACAGTGTGGAGTGTTTAGGGGGAACAGTGTGGAGTGTTCAGGGGGAACAGTGTGGAGTGTTCAGGGGAACAGTGTGGAGTGTTTAGGGGGAACAGTGTGGAGTGTTTAGGGGGACAGTGTGGAGTGTTTAGGGGGAATAGTGTGGAGTGTTCAGGGGGACAGTGTGGAGTGTTTAGGGGGACAGTGTGGAGTGTTTAGAGGGACTGTGGAGTGATTAGGGGTCAGTGTGGAGTGTTTAGAGGAGGACGGGTTGCTGTGTTCAGGAGGACAATGTTTTGGGGGGGGGTTTGGAGGGTGGAGAACAGCCTTCTGCTGGTGTGGAGGCAAATCGTCACGATACGAATAATGATGTCACAATCATGTATTTCTAGAAGCGAACATCCCGTAATTTTTAATTTTTTTTCAGAGAAAGTGTCTTTACACTCTATTTTGATATTAACGAAGCAGATTTTATGGAGTATTATAAAATTTAGCACTACATAATGAACTCTTTGCACTGTTACTGTAGTATTATATAACATTTAAGATCATTCAGTGCAACATCATACGCAACCTGCAACACTTACAAAAATATATCGGCTACACGCACGCAGCATTGTACGATTTCTTTTTATTTTAAAATTATTTGATTCATTTTGCATGAAATTCCGTGAATTATAATACGCTGGGATTTAAGGCAGTTCTACTTGTGGTTGTTTTATTGCACTAACAGTAGCTGAGCTACATCACGCATAACGACGACCCAGAACGCTATCATTTATATCTATTTCTATTTTAACGGAACATTTAGCTACTTTAGACATCAAAGCTTCTAGATTAGCTGGAAGAAGGCATAGTTAGCATTTCCTTAATTAGCTAGCTGACTAACATACCCCGATATGCTTGAGATGTAAATATTTATTTCCAAATGCTCGTCTAAGATGCATGAATGTTTAATCGTTCACATTACTTCAGACAGTTTTTCCAGTCTTCCATATCTTGCTGCTAAGTAATATACCTTCTGCTACCAGTAGCTTGTAAGCTCTCATGCTAATCGAGTGCAAATCATTAGTGGCTTTCAGAAAGAGGAAAACCGAAAACCGAAGATTCATTTTAAAAAAATAATATTGTTTCTTAGGTTACTGGAAGAGCAACAACATCAGCCAGCTAGCAAAGAAATGTCAGAGAAAAACTAGCTAGCTAACATCAAAAACATCTACAAATGAACTAGTCAGAGAAAATGACACAAAGTGAAGCTAACTATGTCAAAAAAAATAGCTACAAATAGCTAGCTAATATCTGAAAGGTTTACCAAGTAAAAACTAGCTAACTTAAAAGAAATATATCAATTCAAAATGGCTAGCTATCCTCAGCATAAAGAAACCCAGACAGGAGTTATCTAATGTTAAAAAATATCCACGACCTGGTTAGCTAACAACACACTAAACTCCCGAAAGAACATTAGTTAATTTTGGAAATCTACCCAAACAAATATGAACAATAGCCATAAATTCCATAAGACAAAAGCTAACTAATGCTAACGATATCAACAAATAATCTAGCTAACTAATTCCAGAGATAAATTCTTATACAAAAGCTAGCTAACATTAACAACCGAACCTGGCTAGTTCATGTCGGGGGGAAATCTGGCTAATTTTCTGGGCTACACCCAAAGAAAAGGTAGCATGCTAGTTTTAAGGGTTTCAGTATCAGTAGTGTGCACTATCTAGGGCACTAATATGGATATCTGTGGTATGAAGCATGGCTTTTCTGCTGTGGATTCTTTTTGTTTTCTTTTTGATTTCTTTCCTGTGATTAGCGACGTTTCAGCGACGGAGTGAAACTGTACAGCGTTTTTATTCCACATTTAAGCGGATCATGGTGACGGACACTCTGAGGCCAGACGCACATTTTTATAATCATCCATCTGCGTGCAGGACGTGTGCTTATATTTATTCTTATATTTCAGTGTTATTAATTATTAATTATTCTTAATTATTATTCCTGTACATCATGTTTAATTAATCAGTGTACAATGATTCTGCCTCTCGTTTAGCCTGAACTGAATAAAGGACGATAAACGCTAATTGCTAAGTGCTGCTCATGCTAATGTGCACTTGTTCACTTCCCCTAGTTACATTGTAGTTTGTATCACTCACATCACACACTTGCACACTATTTTAGCTCACTGACTTGAAGTGACACCGTGGTTCATTTAAACTTGACTAGCATCAGAAGGCTCTGTTAGAGATCTAAGGGCTAACACCAGTCATGCTAACAGTCTTAGCAGGCTAACAGGTTTAGCTGATTAAAAGGTACTTTATGCTAGGTGCTGTATAAGGATGATGTCATAGTATTATCTTTATAATCATCAGAACAAATGTAAACTCCATCTGTCTCACTCTCCATCTGTCTCACTCTCTTTCTCACTCTCCATCTGCCACTCTCTGTCTCACTCTCCATCTGTCTCACTCTATTTGCCTCTCTTTGTCTCACTCTCCATCTGCCTCACTCTATCTGCCTCTCTTTGTCTCACCCTCCCCTTGTCTCACTCTCTATCTGTCTCACTCTTCTGTTGTCACTCTTTCTGTCTCACTTTCTTTGTCTCTCTCTCTCTCTCTCTCTCTCTCTCTGCCCCCCCCGGCACTGTTAGCTCTGTGCTGCGCGTTAGCATGGTTTCCCGTATTGAGCTGGTCCGCTGGTAGTTATGGGGTTAGCGGGAACACTGGCTCCTGTGTGATATTGCGTATATATAAGGAAGTCTAATTATATCCGATCTAACATTAGCTCCTCCAGTTACGTCCTTATTGATTTACGCACAGAGATAAAAATAGCATGGCTAACTCTATAAGCTGAGTGTGTGGATATTAAAGCGTGTCGATGTTAGCTCACGTGATACAGTAACGCACACTACTGCTCCGTTTACACGCGCTGTCTCCATGACGACCAGCCGGATTACAGACATCTCCATGGTTACAGGAATGTAAGCTACATGCTTACGGTAATGCGACGTAATGTTACACTGACCCTGCATAACACTTCCTGTTTCTAATGAGTGACCCTGTTGAAAGGGGCGGAGTTTACATTGTCTGTGTCTCTACCAGTCTAACATTCTTATTAGCATCCACTCATCCCTTTCTGCCTGAATATCTGTCTCTCTCCTTGTTTCACTTACTGACATCCCCTCATCCCTGTCTCACTCTCTCCCTGTCTGTCCCTGTCTGCCTGTCTTGCTCTCTCAGTCTTTCTGTCATGCACTCATCCCTGTCTCACTGTTTCTGTCTCTCTATTTAACATACATTTATCCCTGCCTCTCTGCTCCAACCATCAACTCATCCTCGGAGTTACCCAGAAACCTCTCTCCTGGCCAGTGTGTGTTACAGTGTTACCCAGAATCCCTCTCTCCTGAGTGGTGTGTGTTACAGTGTTACCCAGAATCCCCCTCTCCTGAACAGTGTGTTACAGTGTTACCCAGAATCCCTCTCTCCTGAGTGGTGTGTGTTACAGTGTTACCCAGAATCCCTCTCTCCTGAGTGGTGTGTGTTACAGTGTTACCCAGAATCCCCCTCTCCTGAACAGTGTGTTACAGTGTTACCCAGAATCCCTCTCTCCTGAGTGGTGTGTGTTACAGTGTTACCCAGAATCCCCCTCTCCTGAACAGTGTGTTACAGTGTTACCCAGAATCCCTCTCTCCTGAGTGGTGTGTGTTACAGTGTTACCCAGAATCCCCCTCTCCTGAACAGTGTGTTACAGTGTTACCCAGAATGCCTCTCTCCTGAGTGGTGTGTGTTACAGTGTTACCCAGAATGCCTCTCTCCTGAGTGGTGTGTGTTAGTGTTACCCAGAATCCCTCTCTCCTTAATGGTGTGTGTTACAGTGTTACCCAGAATCCTCCTCTCTCCTGAATGGTGTGTGTTACAGTGTTACCCAGAATGCCTCTCTCCTGAGTGGTGTGTGTTACAGTGTTACCCAGAATCCCTCTCTCCTGAATGGTGTGTGTGTTACAGTGTTACCCAGAATCCCTCTCTCCTGAATGGTGTGTGTTACAGTGTTACCCAGAATCCCTCTCTCCTGAGTGGTGTGTGTTAGTGTTACCCAGAATCCCTCTCTCCTGAGTGGTGTGTGTTACAGTGTTACCCAGAATCTCTCTCTCCTGAATGGTGTGTGTTACAGTGTTACCCAGAATCCTCCTCTCTCCTGAATGGTGTGTGTTACAGTGTTACCCAGAATCCCCCTCTCCTGAGTGGTGTGTGTTACAGTGCTACCCAGAATCCCTCTCTCCTGAATGGTGTGTGTTACAGTGTTACCCAGAATCCTCCTCTGCTGAGTGGTGTGTGTTACAGTGTTACCCAGAATCCCCCTCTCCTGAATGGTGTGTGTTACAGTGTTACCCAGAATCCTCCTCTGCTGAGTGGTGTGTGTTACAGTGTAACCCAGAATCCCCCTCTCCTGAGTGGTGTGTGTTACAGTGTTACCCAGAATCCCCCTCTCCTGAGTGGTGTGTGTTACAGTGTTACCCAGAATCCCCCTCTCCTGAGTGGTGTGTGTTACAGTGTTACCCAGAATCCCTCTCTCCTGAGTGGTGTGTGTTACAGTGTTACCCAGAATCCCCCTCTCCTGAGTGGTGTGTGTTACAGTGTTACCCAGAATCCCCCTCTCCTGAGTGGTGTGTGTTACAGTGTTACCCAGAATCCCCCTCTCCTGAGTGGTGTGTGTTACAGTGTTACACAGAATCCTCCTCTGCTATGCGGTGTGTTACAGCAGGTGTTAATGAGTGCAATGTTAATCAGAGTGTGATGTGCTGCTGTGATAATGACGTCGCTGCAGCTGAAGGATTAGAGAAGTGTGCGATGACACGATGAAACAAACGAGTGCTAATGAACTCCAGAGCTAACGAGGACTCACAACAGGAAACGAGCAGAGAGGCTAAAATTAGCGTGGTGCAGGACGGCTAACAGGAAGTCAGATTTCCTTTAATAATGAGGGAAAGTGCTCTGATCCTCACTGCTGCTCATTAGCACAGCGCTGTAAATAAACGAGCACTTTAGCTCCTAATGACCAAATTCATCGCTAATGACCTCGCTAGCGGAAACAGCAGCCTGTGGAAACACACACACACACTGCGCCGGAGAATTAGCATAATGTGTTTTTTAATGAGTGTTGCGACGGTGCACTTCAACTAACCCTGAGCACAAACACACACACACACACACACATTCACTCAGACTGGACTCCTGATCATATCAATAACATCACATTTACATAATTGTGTTATACTGAGTGGGAACACACACATTCTCACACTCACACACACACACACACACACACATTCTCATACACAGAATGTAAGAAATGGGATGTGGTAGGTGCAAGGTCTATGTGCAGTGTGAGACGTGTGTGTAGTGTGTGTATGTGTGTGCGTGCATGTTTGAATGTGTGTGTGTGTGTGTGTGATCTCACCTGTTGAGGTATAAAGTAAATAAAAACAGTTTGGGTGTCTGATCTAACACTGTGATCTGATTGGTTGTTGTTGTTGTTGTTTATAGCAGGTTTAATTCTCTTTATTAGCTCTTTATTGATTAGGTGATCAGACATTAATAAAGACTCGGTGTGTGTGTTCAGGTGCCGCACTGATTGGCTGAGAAGCTCTGAAGCTCAGTTCACGTTGCTTCATGATTTCATCAGCGCTTCAGCAGAGCGTTCCATTACGCCTGCTATTTTCAGCTCATTCCCTGAAAAACAGTGTTGTTCTGCTGGTCATGTGACCGCTGTTGCCTGGCAACCGGAAGCTGTTGGCCGCTGCAGCAGCAGGAATGATAAAGAGCAGAGTGTGAAGTGATTTCTCTCCCAGCTACAGGACGAGTTAATGATGGAGACGCTAATGTGGCGTGTGGCATACGAGCAGAGGAAGCTGTTAATAAGATGTTCAGGAGACGTGGAGCGCCGAGCGCTACCACTTCATCACCCTCACACTGATCCGGTTACCGCGGAGACGCCGAGATGAGATTCCCTCGGCATGGTGCAGGAACGGGGACGAGCGCACACTCTCCAATTACATCATCACCGCGAGGAGCGCGAGGAGCGTGGAGTTGAGCAGCCAATCATTCACCAACACCATCATCACCAACACCATCATCACCAACACCATCATCACCAACACCATCATCACCAACACCTTCATCACCAACACCTTCATCACCAACACCTTCATCACCAACACCATCATCACCAACACCTCACACCAACACCATCATTACCAACACCTTCATCACCAACACCTTTCATCTACCAACACCATCACTACCAACACCATCATTACCAACACCTTCATCACCAACACCATCATTATCAACACCATCATACCAACACCTTCATCACCAACACCATCATCACCAACACCATCATTACCAACACCATCATTACCAACACCTTCATCACCAACACCATCATTACCAACACCATCATTATCAACACCATCATTATCAACACCATCATCACCAACACCATCATTACCAACACCATCATCAACACCTTCATCACCAACACCATCATCACCAACACCATCATTATCAACACCATCATCATCAACACCTTCATCATTACAACACCATCATCAACACCTCATCACCAACACCATCATTACCAACACCATCATCATCAACACCATTCACCATCATCAACACCATCATCCAACACCTTCATCACCAACACCATCATTACCAACACCATCATCATCAACACCTTCACCATTATCAACACCATCATCAACACCTTCATCATTACCAACACCTTCATCACCAACACCATCATTACCAACACCATCATCATCAACACCATCATTACCAACACCATCATCATCAACACCATCATTATCAACACCATCATCATCAACACCTTCACATCAACACCATCATCCAACACCATCATTACCAACACCATCATTATCAACACCATCATCATCAACACCATCATTATCAACACCATCATCAACACCTTCATCATTACCAACAGCATCATCATCAACACCATCACCAACACCTTCATCATTACAACACCTTCATTAGCAACACCATCAACGCCATCATCAACACCTTCATCACCAACACCTTCATCATTACCAACACCATCATCATCAACACCATCACCAACACCTTCATCACCAGCACCATCATCACCAACACCATCATCACCAACACCTCATCATCACAACATCATCAACACCATCATCATCAACACCTTCATCACCAACACCTATCATCACCAACACCATCATCACAACACCATCACCAACACCTTCATCATTACATCAACACCATCATCATCAACACCTTCATCACCAACACCATCATTACCAACACCATCATTACAACACCATCATCATCAACACCATCATCATCAACACCATCATTACCAACCCATCACAACACCTTCATCATTACCAACACCATCATCATCACACCATCACCAACACCATCATACCAACACCATCATTACCAACACCATCATATCAACACCATCATCATCAACACCATCATTATCAACACCATCATCACCAACACCATCATCACAACACCTTCATCATCAACACCATCACCAACACCTTCATCACCAACACCTCATTACCAACACCATCATCATCAACACCATCACAACACCTTCATCATTACCAACACCATCATCACAACACCTATCACCACATCCAAACATCATCATCAACACCATCATCATCAACACCATCATTATCAACACCTTCATCATTACCAACACCATCATCAACACCATCACCAACACCTTCATCACCAACACCATCATACCAATACCATCATCATCAACACCTTCATCATTACCAACACCATCATCAACACCATCATCAACACCATCACCAACACCTTCATCATTACCAACGCCTTCATTAGCAACACCATCAATGCCATCATCATCAACACCATCATCATCAACACCATCATTATCAACACCATCATCATCAACACCTTCATCATTACCAACACCTTCATCACCAACACCTTCATCACCAACACCATCATTATCAACACCATCATCATCAACACCTTCATCATTACCAACACCATCATCAACACCATCACCAACACCTTCATCATTACCAACACCATTACCAACACCATCACCAACACCTTCATCACCAACACCATCATTATCAACACCATCATCATCAACACCATCATCAACACCTTCATCATTACCAACACCATCAACACCATCATTACCAACACCATCATCACCAACACCATCATCACCAACACCATCATCACCAACACCATCATCATCACCAACATCATCATTACCAACACCATCATCATCACCAACACCATCATTACCAACACCATCATCATCATCAACACCATCATCAACACCTTCATCATTACCAACACCATCATCATCAACACCATCATTACCAACACCATCATCATCATCACCAACATCATCATTACCAACACCATCATCATCAACACCTTCATCATTACCAACACCATCATCATTACCAACACCATCATCAACACCTTCATTATTACCAACACCATCAACACCATCATCATTACCAACACCATCATCATCAACACCTTCATCATTACCAACACCATCATCATCACCAACATCATTACCAACACCATCATCATCAACACCTTCATCATTACCAACACCATCATCATCAACACCTTCATCATTACCAACACCATCATCACCAACACCATCACCACCATCATCATTACCAACACCATCATCATCAACACCTTCATCATTACCAACACCATCATCATCACCAACATCATCATCATCAACACCTTCATCATTACCAACACCATCATCATCAACACCTTCATCATTACCAACACCATCATCACCAACACCATCACCAACGCCATCATTACCAACGCCATCATTATCAACACCATCATCATCAACACCATCATTACCAACAGCATCATCAACACCACCATCACCAACACCTTCATTAGCAACACCATCAACGCCATCATCATCAACACCTTCATCATTACCAACACCATCATCACCAACACCATCACCAACACCTTCAACACCTTCATCAAACACCTTCATCATTACCAACACCATCATCATCAACACCATCATCATCATCATCAACACCTTCATCATTACCATCATCAACACCTTCATCAACAACACCATCATCATCACCAACACCTTCATCAACACCATCATTACCAACACCTTCCTCATCACAACCAACACTTTCATGAACACCCTCATCATCATCACCAACACCTTCGTATAACCAACACCACCACCTTCTTCATCACCACTACCATCTCCACCCTCCTCCTCCTCCTTGTCGTCATGGTGAACAGAGGCAGTGTTTGTTGTGTAAATGTCAGTGTGTGTGTTCTTCCTGCAGGTGACGTGGTGTCTGGATGTTTTGTTACTGCACTGTGATGAAGTGTATTAGTTTATCTGGGTGTCTGCGAGCGACAGAGTGATAAATGAAGCCCGTGTTTCTGCTCTACAGCCGCGGGGGTTATATTAAAGCTGCATCAATCATCCTGCGGCCATCTTTAACACACAACTGCACCGTCACACTCCACAAAACACTAATTACACACCCCATGTGGAGTGCAGAGCGATAACCAACATCAGCACCAATACACACTCGTGTGTGAGGACTTTACACTCAGATCCTCTTCAATATGAACATTGTGACCTAGTGACTAAACCATGGTGACTAGTTAGAATAGTAACCTAGCAACACACCATCTGTTACTTTACTGTTAGCAAACTAGTTACTTATGCGCTGGTTAGCTCTGGGAGTTAGCGAGGTGATGAGAGTGTGTAAGTAAACAGAGTGAAGGAGTCGGTGTGTCTGTGAGGAGTGAGTTATAAAGCGCACTGAAACACACAGGATGTTTATTTTTTTATTATTTTCCTCCACTTTATAAATTACACTTTCAAAAAGAGGAACAAGGAAAATGACAAAAAGATGAAAGAAAAGACTTTTGTATATTACATTATAACAGAAATTTCCCATAAACCCTCACACTCCCTCTTTCTCTCTCTCACACTCACCCACTGCCTCCCTCTCTCTCACACACACTCATCCACACTCCCCCTCTCTCTCTCTCTTCTCCACACTCTCACGCCCTCCCTCCCTCTCTCTCTCTCTCACACACACACACACACACACACACTCACTCTCCCTCTCTCTCTCCCCCTCTCTCTCTCTCCCTCACACACACACACTCACTCTCTCTGTCTCTCCAATGTTCTCTCTCTCGGTTTCCTAGGCAACGGTTTTGAAGGTCTGCAGGATCAGGTTGGTTTGGTGAATCAGCCGGTTGGCACTACTGAACACGTTTATTGCTCTGTGGGTCAAAAAAACACAACATTAATATTAATAATAAAAATTATTATTACTACTACTACTATTATTATTACAGAAAATGATGGACTGATTCAGAGTCACTGATTCATTCTCCTTAATGATTTGTTCACCAGGACTGAATCATTTGTCAATGAATCATCACGACTGGTCACTTACTTTCCGTCTTTGAAGTAGGTCTTCAGTGTGTCGCTGAAGCTTTTTGAGTATTTCACAAATTCCTTCTTTTGGTGTTCAAGTGCCTGGAAATGATCAAATAAACAAAAGTGCTAAATAAATAAAAGGCTGAAACGCTGATGGTGTGTGATCACATGACCCCCGTAATGATGTGTGACAGCTACACAGTGAAGCACGATTCCTACAAAATCCTCCACTTCCATCTACATTTACAACCGGAATTTTGGGAAGAACAAACTGGGTCTCTACATCCAGCTCCTCAGAGCACCTGAGACTAATCCTACACACAGAATAAACACACTGGTGTTAAGTGGGAACTGGGTTAGTTTAGCATGAGGTTGGTGGTGTATATGGAATTAGTGCAGACTTCCAGAAATTTCCCAGAAAGCACTGCTGCAATCTGTTTCCTTTCCATCCCGTTTAGACTCCAGCTAATCCTGCATTAATCTGACGCTCATCTTATGCTAATGTTACATAATCTTACATTACCCTAAAACTCAGAAAAAAAATCAAATCTAGCTCTCAGAGGGATACTGCACACTGTGTGTGTGTGTGTGTGTGTGTGTGTGTGTGTGTGTGTGTGTGTGTGTGTGAGAGAGAGAGAGACTCACCCTGCGGTTCTGATAATGGTACCTCTTGAAGACGGTGTTGACTGTGTCCAGCAGCTCCTTTATGGCACTGGCGATGTCTCTGAAATTTAGAGACAGAAATTACACATTAAACTGAACACTGAGCGCGAGCTGAGGCACTGAGGTCATGCTGTGACTGTTACAGGTCCAGCCCTGGAGTAGGGAGGTCAGGACAGGAAGTGGAGTGCCGTGTATCTGAGTCTCACTTTATAGTCTGGAGGAAGCGCACTCTGTCATTTATCTCGTCTGGAATTTTACTCAGGATCTGCTTCAGTGCTCGGGCTTTATCGTTCAGATCCTGAAACTCCTGTTCTGACCTCTCGATCAGATACTCTGGGAAAACACACACACACACACACACTAAATAAACAATACCCCTTAAACACAACACACACCTTCATTTTACCAACATGCTACATTCAGAAGCATCTAATTTACATAACACTGTCTACAGACACGCCCCCAAATCAACATCTCTCTTACATAACACACTATAGACACACCCCAAAATCTACATCTCATTTACATAACACACTATAGACACGCCTCCACATCTCATTTACATAACACACTCTACAGACACGCCCCAAACATACATTTTATTTACATAACACACTATAGACATGCCATCATACACACATTAAGAGCTGATTGGTGTTAATTATGAAACACACACATCATTTACATGGAGGAGTTTCATCTACACACACCATACCTTCAACATCATCTGCAGCCATGCGCAGTAACGACTCTGTGAAGTTAATCTCCACGTTTTTCTTCTCCAGGATCTTGATGATGATTTCCTGAGTGAGACCCGGGTTCTCCTTCTCCGCCTACACCACAGAATAGCAGAGCTTTAATCCTGCAATCAGCTCAGACAGAGCACCATCACACCTGATACTGAAGCTTACAGGAAGAGGCTGGGGTCTCCTCATACTATTACTCTCCCTCAATTTACATCTCATTTACATAACACACACCCTACCACCACCCCCATCTCATTTACATAACACACACCCTACCCCCCCATCTCATTTACATAACACACACCCTACCCCCCCCATCTCATTTACATAACACACACCCTACCCCCCAACTCATTTACATGAAACCTGCCCTGATAAAAACAGTGATATAAAAATGCCCCAGTTTTCCATATCATGATTGCCATAAAATGATTTCTAATCTGCTAGCGTTAACCTGACCACACTTCCTTGTTAGCGGGATTATGAGCGTGTAGTAAACATGTCCTTCTGCGTGACTGGACTCAGAGAAAAGAAGAAAATGTTTTTGGGGAAAACTGTAAAAGTCCAGGTGTAAATCAAACCTACTTTAATAAACGCTGCACGCAGAGTCTGAGCCGCTGACAGGTTTATTCTCTCCAGCTGTGTCAGAAACACACACACACACACACAGGAAGTGTTAATCATGTATATCATCATCCAGCTGCTGTAAAGTGAATGATCAACTCCTCCGTGGACTTTGTGGTGAGATTACCTCGTTGAAGACGGGATACATGACGGCGTATAACGTCATCGAGACCATGGAACTCGTCTCTGCTTCATTCTTCATCTCTTCCATTGTCATCCTCAATACATCGACAACCTCATGGGAGAAAAGGCCAACTGGAACGGGAGGACGTGGTGGAGGAACACGGCTCTGTGAACACCACAATCCCGGGAATTCCGCGACGCCGTCGGTCTTCCTGCTCCGGGATCAGTGCTGACATTTCAGGACAGAATAATGACATTAACTCAGAGACACGCCTCTCTCCTCAATTCATCTTATCTCCTGTATATGAGTAAAATATACACACCTGATCCAGCTCGCTCTCTCTCTCTCTCACACACACACACACACACACACACACACCCTTCCTGAGGTTAACATGGGTGTGTTAGATATGAACAAAACACCCAGAGGAAAAGTAAACAGTGCTCTAGACCACAGGGATAAAATAAAGTAGTGTTATTAAACCCTGCGTGAGCTGATTAGGTCAGTTAGACCTGTAATAAGGCTGTAATAAACATGTTATAAACCTCTTACACTTACTATAACACAACTCCAGCCATGTAAATAATAAAGCGCTCCTTCAGGAGCAGTGAAAGCTTCACAGTGTCGGACAGAGCAATGTTTAAAACTAGCCATCTCCATTACAGAGCAGTGTGTGAGTAATGAAGTAGGAAATGAACATTAATTCATTTTATTATCAGTTAAAAAAAAAAGCTGAAGACCAGAAACGGCATCTCGGGCAGCGAAACTAGCCTTAGCATTTCTCAGCTAGCGTCTAGCTAAATAAATCGGAAATGACGGCGTTTTAAATCACAAAAAAACCCAAACCCACATCGACATCGATAAATACCTTTTAAAATGTTTGAGATAAAACCCCCGGGCGAGATTAAACAGCACTATCCGCCCCTCACACCGCTAACTCCGCTCATAGAGGAGCTAGCTTCTCCGCTTCTGAAGGCGGAAGTGTTCTGCGCAAGTGCGTATGTGATGACGACTTCCGCCTGGCAACCAATCAGAAGAAAGCATGAAGCCGCGCTGCCTGGAGGACTTCAGAGCTGTGGGCGGAGCCTGGAGACTCCTTACACACACACACACACACACACACTGATACACAGCACTGAACCTGGAGACTCCTTAAAACACACACACACACACTGATACACAGCACTGAACCTGGAGACTCCTTACACACACACACACACACACAAAACACACACGGCACTGTTATGGGGACTTCCCTTACAATGAGTAAATGATTTAAACAACTTCTTTGATACCCCAGCACTGAACTGGAACCTGACACAAACACACCACACGGCACTGGGGTTTTTTGAAGCAGAAACCCGGGATTTTAAACACACAGAGGCCTAGCACGGCAGGGATCGAGATGAACCTCCCTTAAAACAACAACACAGGACACAACACACACACACAATGTTTAAAAAGGGGTGTTCCTGGTGTTTGTGGAATGTTTCTAATCGTTTTTTGTTCATGGACAAAATGCAAGGGTGAGGAAATTTTAAACGGGTCCTATTTTAAATGTTGTTTGAAGTTAGACCCGTGATTAAATGGGCGAAGGTGGGAGGGAGGGGTGGAGATAACTTTCCACTTCAACAACAAAGACAAAAAATACACACACTGATTTTTGTTTCCCTGAAAATGTGTGCTGGGTGAATTTCCTGGAGGGAAGTTATGGTTGAGAGGAAACAAAAGTGCAATGGGGTTGGTTTAAATCCGTAATTTTTTTCTGTTTTAAACCCGAAGGGGGGCTGGAGAACCTTGCCTTCCCCGGAGCAAAAACTAATGACCGGAGGGGGGGGGGGGGGGGGCCCCCCCCCCCCCCCCCCAATATAAAACACACGGAAAATGGTCATGTCGGAAATGACAGAGGGTTCTGTTTTAATTTAAAGCCTGAAATCAGCAGAGCATGCTTAAACCTTCAGCCTTCACGTCTGTGAAGCTTCTCATGAGGAACAGCATGCTGAAGCTCACACCAAGAAGAACACACCATGAGTTAGAATAACAATAATCAGTCCAGTCAACTTTTCATACTGAGCTCTTCATCACCAAAATCTCCATTTTGTCCACCATTTGTCACTCTCCTCCATCTTCTCCCCCATCTCTATCATCCTGTGCATGTTCTTCATCTTCTCTCTCCTCCTCACCTCCTCCGTGTCCTCCAGCTGCCGTACGCTAGCGTTCTGCTGGGTCGTGTTCTGCTCCACTCCCAGGTTC
>JAUCMX010000005.1:434402-454402 GCA_033459395.1 Hemibagrus guttatus | reverse complement strand
GAAGGGGAGCAAGGCTCGTAGTATAGGAGCAGGATTCAAGCTGATTTATTATGGTGTGGATAGTAAGAGAAATGGGGTAGGTGTGGTCCTGAAGGAGGAGTTTGTGAGGAATGTTCTGGAGGTGAAGAGAGTGTCAGCCAGGGTGATGAGTCTGAAGTTAGAGATTGAAGGGGTGATGTTGAATGTTGTTAGTGGTTATGCCCCACAGGTAGGTTGTGAGTTAGAGGAGAAAGAGAGATTCTGGAGTGAATTAGATGAGGTGATGGAGAGTATTCCCACGGGTGAGAGAGTGGTGATAGGAGCGGATTTTAATGGACATGTTGGTGAGGGGAACACAGGTGATGAGGAGGTGATGGGCAAGTTTGGAGTTAAGGAAAGGAACCTTGAAGGACAGATGGTAGTGGACTTTGCTAAGAGGATGGACATGGGTGTGGTTAACACTTATTTTCAGAAGAGGGAGGAGCATAGAGTGACTTACAAGAGTGGAGGTAGGAGAACACAGGTAGACTACATCCTATGTAGAAGAGGCAATCTGAAAGAGATTAGTGACTGTAAAGTGGTAGTGGGAGAGAGTGTAGCCAGACAGCGTAGGATGGTGGTGTGTAGGATGACTTTGATGGTCTGTAAGAAGAAGAGGTCAGAGATAGAGAAGAAAACCAAGTGGTGGAAGCTGAAAAAGGAGGAATGTTGTGAGGAATTTAGACAGAAGTTGAGACAGGCTCTGGGTGGTCAGGTAGTGCTGCCAGATGACTGGGAAACTACAGCAGAAGTGATTAGGTAGACAGGGAGAAAGGTGCTGGGTGTGTCATCTGGAAGGAGGAAAGAAGATAAGGAGACTTGGTGGTGGAATGAGGAAGTTCAGGATAGTATCCAGAGGAAGAGGTTAGCCAAGAAGAAGTGGGACATGGACAGGACTGAAGAGAATAGACAGGAATACAAGGAGTTACAGCGCAGAGCGAAGAGGGAGGTGTCTAAGGCCAAGCAGAAGGCATATGACGAGTTGTACACTAGGTTAGACACTAGAGAAGGAGAGAAGGACTTGTACAGGTTAGCTAGGCAGAGGGATCGAGATGGGAAGGATGTGCAGCAAGTTAGAGTTATTAAGGATAGAGATGGAAGGGTGCTCACAAGTGAGAAGAGTGTACAGAGGAGATGGAAGGAGTACTTTGAGGAGCTGATGAATGAGGAAAATGAGAGGGAAAAAAGAGTAGAAGGAGTGAACTCTGTGGAACAGAAAGTAGATAAGATTAGAAAGGATGAAGTCAGGAAGGCTTTGAAGAGGATGAAAAGTGGAAAGGCAGTTGGTCCTGACGACATCCCGGTGGAGGTCTGGAAGTGTCTGGGAGAGGCAGCAGTGGAATTTTTAACTAGTTTGTTCAACAGGGTTTTAGAGAGTGAGAGGATGCCTGAGGAATGGAGAAGAAATGTGTTAGTGCCGATCTTTAAGAATAAGGGTGACGTGCAGAGTTGCAGTAACTATAGGGGGATAAAGTTGATGAGCCATACAATGAAGCTATAGGAAAGAGTAGTGGAAGCTAGGTTAAGGAAGGTAGTGGAAATTTGTGAGCAGCAGTATGGCTTCATGCCCAGAAAGAGCACAACAGATGCAATTTTTGCTCTGAGAATTTTGATGGAGAAGTATAGGGATGGTCAGAAGGAGTTGCACTGTGTGTTTGTAGACTTGGAGAAAGCGTATGACAGGGTGCCAAGAGAAGAGCTGTGGTACTGTATGAGGAAGTCAGGAGTAGCAGAGAAGTATGTCAGAGTGGTGCAGGACATGTATGAGAGGAGCAGGATAGTGGTGAGGTGTGCTGTAGGTCAGACAGAGGAGTTCAAAGTGGAGGTGGGACTGCATCAGGGATCGGCTCTGAGCCCCTTCCTGTTTGCTATAGTGATGGACCAGTTGTCAGAGGAGGTCAGACAGGAGTCTCCTTGGACGATGATGTTTGCAGATGACATTGTGATCTGTAGTGAGAGCAGGGAGCAGGTGGAGGAAAACCTGGAGAGGTGGAGGTTTGCGCTGGAGAGAAGAGGAATGAAAGTCAGTGGTAGTAAGACTGAGTACATGTGTGTGAATGAAAGGGAGGGAAGTGGAACAGTAAGGTTACAGGGTGAAGAGGTGAAGAAGGTACAGGAGTTTAAGTACTTGGGGTCAACAGTCCAGAGTAATGGAGAGTGTGGGAAAGAGGTAAAGAAGCGAGTGCAGGCAGGTTGGAATGGGTGGAGAAAGGTGTGGGGAGTTCTGTGTGATCAGAAAATATCAGCGAGAATCAAGGGGAAGGTGTACAGGACAGTGGTGAGACCGGCCATGCTGTATGGTTTAGAGACAGTGTCACTGAGGAAGAGACAGGAGTCAGAGCTAGAGGTAGCAGAGCTGAAGATGTTGAGGTTCTCTTTGGGAGTGACAAGATTGGACAGGATTAGGAACGAGTACATCAGAGGGACAGCTCATGTTGGACGTTTGGGGGACAAAGTTAGGGAGGCCAGATTAAGATGGTTTGGACATGTTCAGAGGAGGGAGAGTGAGTATATTGGTAGGAGAATGTTGGACATGGAGCTGCCAGGCAGGAGGCAAAGAGGAAGGCCAAAGAGGAGGTATATGGATGGAATTAATGAGGATATGAAGCTAGTGGGTGCAAGTGTTGAGGATGCAGAAGATAGGGATAGGTGGAGAGAGATGATTCGCTGTGGCGACCCCTGAAGGGAGAAGCCGAAAGAAGAAGAAGAAGAAGAGCTTCAATATGCCCTCGATCTCCGGTGGCCTCCAAACGCTGGAGTTCCACTATTTCTATCTCCAGAGCTTTCAGAGATCTAACAATGTCTCTTGTGACGTTGAGAGTGTACTGTTGACAAAAAACTTTGATTTGTGCTTTAGTAAAATCCCACCACAGCTGAAGTGAGCTAAAAGCTGCCTTCTCTGATTTAAAACAATTCCATAAATAAGTAAAAGACTCTCTAAAATTAGCGTCTTCTAAAAGTGCAGTGTTAAAATGCCAGTAAGCGCTCCTAGGTTTAACGTTCTCTTTAGTGATAGTACACTGGACCATGCTATGGTCAGAGATACCTACTGGAACAATAAAACACTGTGTAAAAAGCGTTAGCTGGTGTTTAAAACCATAAAAGCGATCTAGTCTTGCCAGGGAGAGTGAGTTGTCTATGGCATGGGCCCACGTGTACTGTCTCTTGTTCTTATTAAAAGTTCTCCATATGTCACTTAACTTGTGGGCCTCCATCACCTCCCACAGACGCTTACGGGAAGCCACGTGAGGTTCTGCGTGGTTCCGATCCAAATCATCCGTAGTACAGTTAAAATCTCCACCCAGAATTAAAATATCTGCAGTGTCGCAGTCGGCAATAACATTGCTCAATGTGTCTAAAAAACCCATCCTCTCCACTGCACTGGTGGGAGTGTACACACAGATAAACACTAAAACCCCATTCTCATAAAAAGCTTTCACTTTTAAAAGCCTCCCAGTTAAAATCTCTTCAACTGAATAAGAACAAGGGATAAAATTGCGAGCAAAGAGCAAGGCGACTCCACCACTGAGTGATGTGTTATGGCTTAAAATCACCAACCCATCCCACTCCTTCACCCAATCAGCAGCATTGCTGATATCACTGTGGGTTTCCTGCAGCATGACAACATCAATGTGCTTCTGCTTTAAAAGTCCATAGAGTTTAGCTCTCTTATTCTGCTCTCTTGCTCCATTAATATTTAAACTCGCAATATTAATTCCCATCATTAAAATAAATAAAATAAATAAAACCAAACAGAGGGTAAAAACCACTCTAACATAAACACCACACATTACTCATGGTCAGAGTTTTCCCTATTCACTCTCGTTATCAGTTTCTTCAGACGGAAAATTTCCACATGGATAAAAGCTGCTTCTCTTCTGAAGAACTTAACATCGTGAATGAAGTGTTTGTGGTCCGGGAAAAACTCTTCTAATGCCACATTCTTCTGCCATTTGGTGTTCCTTAAAAACTCTTTAATGTCCTCTGCACTATGAACGACATTAATCTGTTCCTCCTGAGAGTCGAAAGTTAAAACCGAGTCTGAGATGCGGTCATCACTGTCCGATTCTCCTTCCTCCACCTTCGTCTCTTTTCTAGCCTGCTTTTTCCCTCGTCCCTTACCTTGTTTTTTCCTTTTATTCGGTACTTTAAAAACGGGCTCATCCGCCATGTCTACGTCTCCCCCGTCCCCCTGCACTGGTGTAGTGTCCGGTGTTTCCATGCGGTCGCCCTGCACCTCTGCACCTGCCTCTGTTAGCGCAGGCGGCTCCAGCACCGCTCCAGAACCCACTGAGCTTTTCTCAGTAGACCACGGCTTCTCCCGGTCCGGCCGACTCGGCCGCTTCCCGCCCCGGTCGCTCAGAAACACCGGGGTCACTCTGCCTCTCGGGGCAGGCCCGAGCGAGATGTCCAGTCTGACCACATTTAAAACACTTAATGTCTGTATCAGAAGAAACAAAGATGTTGTAGTCGAAGCCATCTACAGTGAATTTAAAAACCACGTTCAGCTCACCGACACCTTCTTTAAACACCATAAACACCATTCTTCTGAAAGACACCCAGTGTCTCACCAGTGGGGACTTACAGCCAAGGGGGATTTTCTTAATGGGGGAGACCATTCGCCCGTACCGAGACAGCTCTTTACCGATCGCCTCGTCAGAAATTAAAGGAGGGACATTACACAACATGACTTTCTTATCTGGGGAACTGAGGGGAGAAACCAATATCGTCTCATTATTGCCCACTATTCCATTCTGGGTCAGTTTCCTCACTTTCTCCACATCATTCAGGAACACCACAATAGCACTGTTCATTCTGGAGGCAGAGACAATGTTCTCATGTCCCACCACGTTACCGACTGCAACACAACAATCTTCTACACTCGCCGCACACACTATACACACACTATACACACACTATACACACACCTGCACACACTATACACACACTATACACACACACACTATACACACACACACTATACACACACTATACACACACACTATACACACACTATACACACACCTGCACACACTATACACACACTATACACACACACTATACACACACACTATACACACACTATACACACACACTATACACACACTATACACACACCTGCACACACTATACACACACTATACACACACACTATACACACACTATACACACACTATACACACACTATACACACACCTGCACACACTATACACACACTATACACACACACTATACACACACACACTATACACACACTATACACACACACTATACACACAAACTATACACACACTATACACACACACTATACACACACTATACACACACTATACACACACCTGCACACACTATACACACACTATACACACACACACTATACACACACTATACACACACACTATACACACACACTATACACACACTATACACACACCTGCACACACTATACACACACTATACACACACACTATACACACACACACACTATACACACACTATACACACACACTATACACACAAACTATACACACACTATACACACACACTATACACACACTATACACACACTATACACACACCTGCACACACTATACACACACTATACACACACACACACTATACACACACACACACTATACACACACTATACACACACTATACACACACACTATACACACACTATACACACACTATACACACACCTGCACACACTATACACACACTATACACACACACTATACACACACTATACACACACACTATACACACACTATACACACACTATACACACACCTGCACACACTATACACACACTATACACACACACTATACACACACTATACACACACTATACACACACTATACACACACCTGCACACACTATACACACACTATACACACACACTATACACACACACACTATACACACACTATACACACACACTATACACACAAACTATACACACACTATACACACACACTATACACACACTATACACACACTATACACACACCTGCACACACTATACACACACTATACACACACACACTATACACACACTATACACACACACTATACACACACACTATACACACACTATACACACACCTGCACACACTATACACACACTATACACACACACTATACACACACACACTATACACACACTATACACACACACTATACACACACACTATACACACACTATACACACACACTATACACACACACACTATACACACACTATACACACACTATACACACACCTGCACACACTATACACACACTATACACACACACTATACACACACACTATACACACACACACTATACACACACACTATACACACACTATACACACACTATACACACACTATACACACACACTATACACACACACTATACACACACTATACACACACCTGCACACACTATACACACACTATACACACACACTATACACACACACTATACACACACTATACACACACACACTATACACACACTATACACACACTATACACACACACCTGCACACACTATACACACACCTGCACACACACTATACACACACCTGCACACACACTATACACACACCTGCACACACTATACACACTATACACACACACTATACACACACTATACACACACCTGCACACACACTATACACACAAAATACACACACCTGCACACACACTATACACACACCTGCACACACTATACACATACCTGCACACACACTATACACACTATACACACACCTGCACACACACTATACACACACCTGCACACACACTATACACACACTATACACACTATACACACACCTGCACACACACTATGCACACACTATACACACACACTGCACACACACTATACACACACCTGCACACACACCTGCACACACACCTGCACACACACTACACACACACTACACACACCTGCACACACACTGCACACACACTATACACACACTATACACACACCTGCACACACACTATACACACACCATACACACATCGTGCCGGCGAGTCAACATCTCACACAGCGTCACGCTTGGATCCGCCATGACCATGCTTCACCAACACGCTGCTCACACTCACACACACTCACACACAAAACCACACACACACACACACACACACACAAAAATAATCCGAGATATTACACGGAAAAATTGCACTTTACTGCCGAAGAAAATTGCCAACACGCCACGCGCTCTACAAGCCACACTCGCTTCTCCGCCGCGCATGCACGCAGAGAGAGAGAGAGAGAGAGAGAGAGAGAGAGAGAGAGAGAGAGAGAGAGAGAGAGAGAGAGAGAGAGAGAGAGCGCTTGGTGTGGTGCTCCCTCTATCGTGTGTGTGTGTGTGTGTGTGTGTGTGTGTGTTGGTCAGACACAGAGTTAACCCTTCAGCTATGAAAAGATCCACTTGGGTGAGGAGCACTGAGAAAAACACTGCACACGATCCACTCCACACTCCGCTCTGGAACCAGAACCTAAAGAACCTTGTGGAACTGAGGTCTGAGACACAGAAACACGTCGGAGACAGGTAAAGAGAAATACACTTCTGTTCCTGTAAGGACCATTCAGTTCTCTCAGCCAGAGAACATGTGAGAGCTGAAGATCAGAGGTCAGACCTCCACCCGTATCACTGACACCTGTCTCTCTCTCCACTTCCTCTTGGCAGGAACGCTGCATGAAGAACTCATTACATCATCAAACGCTCACACCAGCAATCTGCTGTGCACCAGAGAGTGACCGAGATCATGTTCTCTCCATCTAACTGTCTGTCTCTCTCTCTCTGAGATCATCTTCACTCCATGTACCTGTCTGTCTGTCTGTCTGTCTCTCTAAGCTCATGATCACTCCATGTACCTGTCTGTCTGTCTGTCTGTCTCTCTAAGCTCATGATCACTCCATGTACCTGTCTGTCTGTCTGTCTGTCTCTCTGAGCACATGATCACTCCGTGTACCTGTCTGTCTGTCTGTCTGTCTCTCTGAGCACATGATCACTCCGTGTACCTGTCTGTCTGTCTCTCTGAGCACATGATCACTCCATGTACCTGTCTGTCTGTCTCTCTGAGCACATGATCACTCCATGTACCTGTCTGTCTGTCTGTCTGTCTCTCTAAGCTCATGATCACTCCATGTACCTGTCTGCCTGTCTGTCTGTCTGTCTCTCTGAGCACATGATCACTCCGTGTACCTGTCTGTCTGTCTCTCTGAGCACATGATCACTCCATGTACCTGTCTGTCTGTCTGTCTGTCTCTCTGAGCACATGATCACTCCATGTACCTGTCTGTCTGTCTGTCTGTCTGTCTGTCTCTCTAAGCTCATGATCACTCCATGTACCTGTCTGCCTGTCTGTCTGTCTGTCTCTCTGAGCACATGATCACTCCGTGTACCTGTCTGTCTGTCTCTCTGAGCACATGATCACTCCATGTACCTGTCTGTCTGTCTGTCTGTCTCTCTGAGCACATGATCACTCCATGTACCTGTCTGTCTGTCTGTCTGTCTCTCTAAGCTCATGATCACTCCATGTACCTGTCTGCCTGTCTGTCTCTCTGAGCACATGATCACTCCGTGTACCTGTCTGTCTGTCTGTCTGTCTGTCTGTCTGTCTCTCTGAGCTCATGATCACTCCATGATCAGTGCCTCAGACGCGTCCAGCAGATGGACTCGCACTGCAGACCAACACTTCCATCATCAGGGGTTTATTTATTTATTATTAAAAGAAGTTGCCAGAAATTCTGTACAAACACACCAACATGTAAAATGTACAGACTGCAGAGATTCCACACAGCACTGAGTTCTGTGCTCTGATTGGTGGATCAGGTGTTGATGAATTCTCTCTAACAGCAGCTCTGACTGGAGCGCAGGGTTATATTAATGCACACACACTCATACCTTATCGTTTCCATAGCAACAGCTCCTTCACAGCGACCTGTACAGCATGCACTCCACATAACTTCTGTGAGGAGAAATGTGTGTGTGTGTGTGTGTGTGTGTGTGTGTGTGTGTGTAAGGAGTGTCCAGTGACAGTGCTGTGTATCAGTGTGTGTGTGTGTGTGTATGTGTATCAGTGTGTGTGTGTGTGTGTGTGTATCAGTGCTGTGTATCAGTCAGAGGTGAAGCTGGAGCTTGAAGTGAAGATCTTCAGGACAGAGGAGTTTACATTTCTTTACAGTTTCTCGGTAACATGAGCAGCTGAGATTAATAAAACAGATGAATTCTCATATCAGAGGAAACTAGAGCAAGGCGCTCCGCCGTGTTTATTATTATTATTATTGTTATTGTTGTTGTTATTATTATTATTATTATTGTTATTGTTGTTGTTATTATTATTGTTATTGTTGTTGTTATGTAACACACTTATGTAAAACACTCTGTGAAAAACCTGGGTGTTATTTTTGATTCTGCCCTTAAATTTGACAAGCAGATTAATGCTGTAATCAAATCTAGTTTTTTCCAATTAAGACTATTATGTAAGGCTAAGAGTTCTTTAACATGTGCAGAGTTTGAGAGAGTGATCCATTCGTTTATTTCATCGAGACTTGACTATTGTAATTCTCTTTATATCGGAATGAGCCGATCCAATATTAGTCGTCTTCAGACGGTCCAAAATGCATCAGCCAGGCTGTTGACTGGAACACGGAAATTTAATCATAGAAGTTGCTTTCGGCTGCTCCCTGTTCGGGGTCGCCACAGTGGACCGACCGGTCCGCACAACAACTTGGCAAACGTTTTACGCCGGATGCCCTTCCTGACGCAACCCTCCCATTTTTCCAGGCTTGGGACCGGCACTGCATCCAGTGGCTGGGAATCGAACCCGGGCCTTCCGCAGGATGGGCGAGAAACCTACCACTGAGCCACCAATGCCTCAGAACAGGGAAATTTAATCATATTTCCCCAATATTACAAGCGTTGCCCTGGCTGCCGGTTTGTTATAGAATTGAGTTTAAAATTCTGCTTTTTGTCCTAAATGGATCAGCCCCAAAATATCTCTCTGAACTTTTGAGAATAAATAACTCTGCTCGATCATTAAGGTCATCTAATCAAAGATTGCTGATGGTTCCGAGATCTAGCCTTAAGACGAGGGGTGACCGTGCTTTTTCTATTATTGGTCCAAAATTGTGGAATAGTCTTCCTCTATCTTTAAGACTAGTCTCCACAGAGTCTGAATTTAAATCTAAGCTGAAAACTTACCTTTTCTCTCAGGATTATAATTGTATTTGATTTTTAACATTTTTGATTTTTGAAAGATTTCAAATGAGTGTTTCTGATGTAAACTCCCTTTATTATTGCATTATTATATTTATTTACTTATCCTCTTGTACAGCACAATGGCCAACCGCTGGTGTACTTATTGTGCTATATAAATACATTTTCATTTGATTTGTTGTGGTCACACTTCACAGAAAACCCCCTGAGCTAACGTTGTGTTCTCGCGGGATGTAGCGGGATTTTGAATTTAAACGGAGCTGACGTCATTTCCGCATCGGTGTGGCATGATTTCCGGAATGCAAACTTTCCGTTAAGAGGCACTTTACTAGCCGGCTTTATATTTCTAGACTGAATTTCTAAAATGTTTTCGGGCGTGTTATCCCCGAGTGTGTCGGCTCCGGCTCCGGCTCCGGGCGGAACCGCGGGGATTGTGATCGGAGACGCGGTGTATTCAGGAGTTTTGTTGGCTATAGACAGCTCGCTGGTGCCGGAGGAGAAGCGCTCGGAGACTCCGTCCATGCGGGACGGGCTGGAGCTCCACACCGAGACCGAGCTGAGGATCCTGGGCTGTGAGCTGATCCAGTCCGCGGGGATCCTCCTCAGACTCCCTCAGGTCACAGCACTGTCCGGTCCTCAGCGAACACCATGCTAACACTGCTAACACACTGCTAACACACTGCTAACACAGTTGTTGTTGTTTGCTTTCTGTGTGCAGTTCGGTTTCACACATTTCCGGTTTCAGATAAAACACCTCACAGCCTCCGATCCCAGTCAGACCTGCTTTCTTCTTCCCTCCACAGGTTGCCATGGCGACAGGACAGGTCCTCTTCCAGCGGTTCTTTTACTCCAAGTCTTTCATCAAACACAGCTTTGAGGTAAGCCAGAGCCTGCAGTGACGTAATAACTCTAACGCACTCTGCTAATGACCCTGAAATGTGTGTGTGTCAGATCGTGGCCATGGCATGTCTGAATCTGGCCTCTAAGATCGAGGAGTGTCCGAGGAGAGTGCGTGACGTCATCAACGTGTTCCATCACCTGAAGCAGGGAGCAGGGAAAAGGTATCATCTTCATCTTCATCTCTGGCATTTAGCAGACGCCCTTATCCAGAGCGACTTTACATTTTCATCTCATTTTTATACAACTGAGCATTTTTGGGGTTAAGGTTAGTTGCACCTTGGTGGACCTGGGATTCGATCACACAACCTTCCGATCAGTAGTCCAATACCTTAACCACTAAGCTACCGCATCTTCATCATCATCATCATCATCACCACACTCTGCTCAGCTGTAGTGTCACTGTGAACACTGAGGGCTTAATGTTTGTTTGTGTGTGTGTGTGTGTGTGTGTGTCAGGAGTGCTCCACTGTTACTGGATCAGAATTACATCAACACCAAGAACCAGGTGATTAAAGCCGAGCGGCGCGTGCTGAAGGAGCTGGGCTTCTGCGTCCACGTCAAACATCCGCACAAGGTAAAGCCACAGAATCACGAGCTACTCACTGCACAAGCTTCAATCCTGCTCCAGGTCCTCATGTGTGTGTGTGTGTGTGTGTGTAGATGATCGTGATGTACCTGCAGGTCCTGGAGTGTGAGAAGAATCAGATCCTGGTGCAGACAGCCTGGTGGGTGGAGTTATGTGTAATTACACCTTTATTACCCGCACACTGAAGCTGTTACTCCTTTATTTTTAAGCCGCTGTGTGATTAAAGACGATACACTAATATCAGCTGGGTACACGTCTAACCTGGTTACATCGCTCTGGTCCACTCTACCCGATGTTCAGGAGTGTGTGTGTTGTTTTACAGGAACTACATGAACGATGCGCTCAGGACCAATGTGTTTGTGAGGTTTGAACCAGAGACCATCGCCTGTGCCTGTATCTACCTGGCTGCTCGCGCTCTACAGGTGAGCACACACATCACTACTTCCTGTTTACAAACCACACCCCCTGTGATGCATGTCACATCACTCAGTAGAGATGCAACTAATTTAAGTGACGTGTGTGTGTGTGTGTGTGTGTGTGTGTGTGGTCAGATTGCTCTCCCCACCAGGCCGCAGTGGTTCCTCCTGTTCGGAGCGTCGGAGTCGGATATCGGAGAAATCTGCCTCAGCACGCTGAAGCTGTACTCCAGGAGTAAGGTGTGTTTATTAACCAACTCTTCACATGTTAACTGGGGAAAAACACACACAATTCACTGTCCAGGAGACACACACACTTTATTAATAACAGTGTTTCTGCACACTGTGAGATTCTGTTCCTCCTGAATGACCGTGTGTGTGTGTGTGTGTGCGCGTGCGTCAGCCGGACATTGCTCAGTTGGAGAAGGTGTTGGAGCAGAAGAAGATGAGTCTGGAGGAGGAGAAGCTGAAGGGAAAGGGAGTGAACTACAGCATCACTCCAGCTTTCAGCCACATCACTGCCTTCTCTCCTACTTCTAAACCTGGTGTGTGTGGGGGCGGTTTAGAAGTGTGTTTTATTTGTATAGCACCACATGTCTGTGTGTGTGTGTCTGTGTCTGTGTGTGTATTTGTAATAATTCTTCTTTTCTTCTCAGGTTCTCCCAGAGAGGTGAAGACTGAAGAAAACAGTAAACAAGTTAGAGAGGAGAAAGAGGAGCGAGCTCTGAGCTCCAAAAGCCCCATCTCCAGGTGTGTTTGTGGGTGCGCACACATGTGTACGTGGTGTGTAGATGGTGATGGCGTGTGTGTGTGTGTGTAGATGGTAATGACATGTGTGTGTAGATGGTAATGACGTGTGTGTGTTGTGTAGATGGTAATGACGTGTGTGTGTGTTGTCTAGATGGTAATGACGTGTGTGTGTGTGTGTGTTGTGTAGATGGTAATGACGTGTGTGTGTGTGTTGTGTAGATGGTAATGACGTGTGTGTGTGTTGTGTGTTGTGTAGATGGTAATGACGTGTGTGTGTGTTGTGTAGATGGTAATGACGTGTGTGTGTGTGTTGTGTAGATGGTAATGACGTGTGTGTGTGTTGTGTGTGTTGTGTAGATGGTAATGACGTTTGTGTGTGTTGTGTAGATGGTAATGACGTGTGTGTGTGTTGTGTAGATGGTAATGACGTGTGTGTGTGTGTGTTGTGTAGATGGTAATGACGTGTGTGTGTGTGTGTGTTGTGTAGATGGTAATGACGTGTGTGTGTGTGTTGTGTAGATGGTAATGACGTGTGTGTGTGTGTGTGTGTTGTGTAGATGGTAATGACGTGTGTGTGTGTGTGTGTGTGTTGTGTAGATGGTAATGACGTGTGTGTGTGTGTGTTGTGTAGATGGTAATGACGTGTGTGTGTGTGTTGTGTAGATGGTAATGACGTGTGTGTTGTGTAGATGGTAATGACGTGTGTGTGTGTGTTGTGTAGATGGTAATGAGGTGTGTGTGTGTGTTGTGTAGATGGTAATGACGTGTGTGTGTGTGTTGTGTAGATGGTAATGACGTGTGTGTTTTTTTCCCCCCAGTGTGAAAAAGGAGGAGAGTGGAGTCCTGCAGAACAGTCACTCTGCCTCTAGGAGGCGCTCCAGATCCCCCTCTCCTCACAGACGGTGAGCCTGTTACCATGGAGATACCGTGAGAGTGGGTGTGGTTATCGCTCATTGACGTGTTATTCCTTCCTCAGCCGGAGTCGCTCGGGGACATACAGCTCTTCCGGCAGCCATAGCTCGTCGCCACGGCAACACAGAAGCCAGAGGTCACCGCAAGCTAGGAGTGATAAGAGTTGCCACGGAGACAGACGGAGACGCTCCCGCAGCGATTCACGAGGCCGTTACCGTGACGATGGGAAATGCAAACAGGAGTGTTGGGAGAGGAGAGCGCGGGAGCGGTCACGTGATCGCGGACAGCCATACGATTACGGGCGTAAACACGAGAGCAGAACACGTTCTCGCCACCGCAGGTGAACTTCCTGTTTCACACTGACTCTATGGCCAGAGAGGATTCTGACTGGCTATGTCAGGGAACCAGTAAGAATGTAGAGGAGGCGGAGTTAGAACAGAACACGGGATTCGATCGGCTAAAATTTACACCTTTACACCTTGTAAAATTTACACCTTGACGTACATTGTACGTCACCAGGACAAACTGGGAGCTAACACTAGTGCATGCTAACATGGCGACAGCTGCTGCACATGCTAGTTCTTACAGACTGCAGCACGTTAGCTAGCTATTTCTCTGCATCATTTAGCTAGCTGCTTAACTTGTAGCTAGGTAGCGTAACGAACAGAGCCGGGAAACAAAGCCTGAACAAACACACAGTGAGTTCCACTAGTCATGTAGCAGATACGTAACTCCGCCTCTGGTGCATTGTAATTGGTTGTTGCACATAGTCATCCAAAATCCTTTCAGCCTCGAGACACAGTGTCTGGTGGGCGGAGCTCCAGTTTTCGCTTTGGGACCATTACACAGCCACTCAGAGAAAGGTGAGGACATTGTGTCCTCTCCAATGGCATGATGGGATATCAGGAGGCGGGGCTTATTCACTACTGAGCTTCACATTGAAGAGCTGAAAAATATCTGTGCCTTTTTACGTCATAATGCAGGTACGTGTATCAGGGGAAACGTGTGTGTGTGTGTGTGTGTGTAAGAGAACGCCACATGTGCATGTGTGATAAACACAGCTGGATTTCTGTGCTCTGTCCTACACACTGCCTCACTTTTACATGAGTTTGTATCTTTATACTCTTTTTCCTAATAAATGTTTCTCTGAGACTCAGAGCTGTGCAGTGTTTTGAGTTTTTTTCAGTTCTGTGTAAACATGTCACTCGGTGTGTGTGGGTGCGATCCTGCGGATGTGTGTGTAGGACTTCCTGAGCGTCACGCTGCCGTGGTGAGAGACACCGCGCGGCAGCACACACTCCTCTGTTAGCGTTCTCTTGTCCAGGTCCCAGCAGAGCACCGTGGCGATGACGCTGTTCTTGTCGTCCCTCCCTCCAGTGATGAAGAGTTTATTACAGCACGCTGAGAGACCGCAACTCGCCCGCTCGCCGCCCAGCTGAGTGACCAGCGTCCACGCGTCCGTGCCTGGACTGTAGCTGAACAACGCCTTCATCGCCCCGCCTACACACACATATGGAGAGAGTGAGTCAGAGAGAAATAGATAGATATGGGGCAGAGACAGATGGGAACAGAGGGAAGAAGGAAGGGGAGAAAGAGAGAGAGAGAGGTGTTTAAGGAAGAGAAGAGAAGAGAAAGAGATGAGGAGAGGAGGTTCCATTACCCACGATGTAGATGGAGTCCCTGAAGGTGACGGCGTTGGTGCATTTAGCGTCGATGGGCATTGGGCTTTTTAGCGTCCATTTATTCGCCGCTGCTTCGAAACACTGCAGGCTGTTGGTGGCCAGTTTTCCGTTTGGTCCACCGCCGATGACGTAGATGCAGTTGCTATAACTGGCGGCGGAAAACGAGCTGACGGCGATGAGCAGAGGAGCGGCCTGAGGGACGAGTGGAAACACACTGACCTCTAAATGACCGTGTGTCTGTAACAGTACTGAATCATCACGCCGTAAAAACGCAGCGCTCTAACTCACCTCTGCCCAGCTGTTGTGAAAGGGGTCATACGCCTCCACGCTGCTGAGTCTCTGAACACCATCGAATCCCCCTATCACGTACACCTTCCCCCCCGCCACGGCCATCTTGTGTCTCCAGCGCCCCATGCTCAGGTACTCCACCTGAATCCACTTATTCAGTGAAGCGTTGTACTTCCACACGTCGTGCTGTGTCTCTTTACCACCTGATACACACACACACACACACACACTGTTACATTCATAAACACTCAGTGGGTTTTATTGGAGCACAGCACTTCCTTTCTGTTCTCTCACCTGAGAGGTAAACTTCATTTCGGAAGGTCACGCAGGCAAACTCCACCCACTTCCTGGCTTCGCTCTCTGACTCGGTGTCAGTGCCGGGCAGTTTGGCCACCTCTAGTCGACTCCGCCGCAGGGGGTCCAGACACGTCACCTCCGAAACAAACTTCTCATCTTTAGTGCAGCCCCCGATGATCACAAACACCTCTGACTGGTACTGATGGAGGCGGGGCTTAGTGCGCTCTGAAATCACCTGTACACACACAACTCAGACTTATAATGATGGAGTTGAACTGAGCATGCTACAAAATCACCAGAATGGCTCCAACCCACATGCTGTACTGTGTGTGTGTGTGTGTGTGTGCGCGTGTATAAACACCACCTCACTCCCCGACAGGTGATAAGCTCGAGCCTCCTGTAGAAGCGGGAAAACCTCAGTGCACGTGCGGATCATGGCGTCGCTCTCCACCTTCTCCAGGAAATAGCAGGGTTCTAGCAGCGGTAGTCTCACGTGAGCGAGAACCCGGGCCAGGGAGGGCAGGCGCTCGGTGTGATGCGCCTTCACCCAGCGCATGGCCGCTTCGTACACACACTCCTCGTCGCTCACGGCCAGCTCATCTCGCCGCAGCAGCTCCATCAGCACGTCCAGTGGCAGCTCCAGAATCTCATCATGCTTCACCACATGCCCAAAGTTCTGCACGATGTACTCGTGCACACGGGCCTTCAGCTCCACCAAGGAGTGTGTGTCAGCCAGACGCAGGATCCCAACACAGTTCTCCGGGTGGAGAGAACTGGCCAGGAAATGAGCACACGCCTCCATCACCCGTGGGAACTACACCAGAGCAGGTTTCAGTTAATATTTACTATTGCATATAAATGTTCATAACTAACAGAAAAGAAAAACTATATTAAATACTGGAAAAAAAAAACTCACTAAAATAATCACACACTGAATATAACAATCACTATATCTCACACACTACAATAATCACACTACAGAAATCACACACACTAATAATCACACATACTATAGTAATCACACACACGCACTCTATAATAATCACACACACTCTATAATAATCACACACACTCTATAATAATCACACACACTCTATAATAATCACAAACTATAATAATCACACACTAATAATCACACACACACTATAATAATCACACACACTCTAGAATAATCACACACAAACTATAATAATCATACATGCTCTATAATAATCACACTATAATAATCTCACATGATAATAATCACACACATTCTATAATAATCACACTATAATAATCACACTATAATAATCACACACACTATATAATAATCACACACACTCTATAATAATCACATACTCTATAATAATCACACACTATAATAATCACACACTCTATAATAATCACACTATAAACACACTATAATAATCACACACTATAATAATCACACACTATATAATAATCACACACATCTATAATAATCACACTCATAATAATCACACACTCTATAATAATCACACACACTTATAATAATCACACTATAAAAAACACTATAATAATTACACACACTATAATAATCACACACACTATATAATAATCACACACACTCTATAATAATCACATACTCTATAATAATCACACACACACTATAATAATCACACTCTATAAAATAATCACACTATAAAACACTATAATAATCACACACTATAATAATCACACACACTATAATAATCACACACACTTATAATAATCACACTCTATAAAAACACACTATAATAATTACACACCTATAATAATCACACACACTCTATAATAATCACAACCTATAATAATCACACTATAATAATCACACACTATAATAATCACACACACTCTATAATAATCACACTACACTATAATAATCACACACACTATAATAATCACACACACTCTATAATAATCACACACTCTATAATAATCACAACTCTATAAAATAATCACACTATAATAATCACACACACTATATAATAATCACACTCTATAAAACACACTATAATAATTACACACACTATAATAATCACACACACTCTATAATAATCACATACTCTATAATAATCACACACACTATAATAATCACACACACTTATAATAATCACAACTCTATAATAATCACAACTCTATAATAATCACACACCTATAATAATCACACACACTATAATAATCACACACACTATAATAATCACACTCTATAATAATACACACACTATAATAATCACACACACTCTATAATAATCACACACACACTCTATAATAATCACATACTCTATAATAATCACACACACACTATAATAATCACACCACACTCTATAATAATCACAACCTATAATAATCACACACACATATAATAATCACCCCCTCTATAATAATCACACACTCTATAATAATCACACACTCTATAAAATAATCACATTTATAATAATCACACACTATATAATAATCACACTCTATAAAAACACACTATAATAATTACACACTCTATAATAATCACACACACACTCTATAATAATCACATACTCTATAATAATCACACACACACTATAATAATCACACACACTCTATAATAATCACATACTCTATAATAATCACACACACACTATAATAATCACACACACTCTATAATAATCACACACTCTATAATAATCACACTCTATAAAAACACACTATAATAATTACACACTCTATATAATAACACACACTCTATAAAAACATATTTATAATAATTACACACCCCTATAATAATCACACACACTCTATAATAATCACATACTCTATAATAATCACACACACACTATAATAATCACACACACTCTATAATAATCACACACTCTATAATAATCACACTCTATAAAATAATCACACTAATACACTATAATAATCACACACACTATAATAATCACACTCTATAAAATAATCACACTATAATAATCACACACACTATATAATAATAATACACTATAATAATCACACACACACTATAATAATCACACACACTCTATAATAATCACACTAAAATAATCACACTATAATAATCACACACACTCTATAATAATCACACTCTATAATAATAACACACACTACAATAATAACACACTATAATAATCACACACACACTCTATAATAATCACACACCTGAAAGAGACTGGCTGCCTCCAGAGTTTTCTGGACGTTATCTTTGCTAATGTGTACTTTGCTAGTGTATGTGTAGTCCAGCAGCATCCTCATGTCCTCTGCACCGATTCCCTGAATGTTCACACAATGTTCATGTTTCTCTCGCAGGTCTGTACAGAACATCGCTCTGAAAATCAGAACACACAACCCAGAACTCACAATATCTCACACCACACCAGATCTCACTACTGACTACTCTCTTCACTTACATCCATTAGACTGATCTCTAAATCTGTAAATAAGCACATTACATGTCTGCTGAAAGCAAAATCAGAACCACTCGGGGTCATCGCAGCTTGTTGAGGTACAACAAAAGATAGAGCTCAGCATTTGTGTTCATTGTGTGTTCAAGATTATAACAAAGTGCTCTTCATCTCATTAGAAGTGTTATGTCTGTCTACACTGATCCATGATCTTCTGACTGAGTCACTGGTCATCGGGTCATACAGTGACTCACCTGAAGTAGAGGCTAGCGGCGGCGAGGACGGCTCTGTGGCAGGAGAACTTCTCATCCTGGACACTGAGGATGACGTCGGTGAGGCAGTCGTCCAGACGCAGACCCTGGAGCTCAGAGTGGATCTGCTCGGAGAGACTCGAGTCGTTAAAGATCACACTCTCATCATCCAGCCTCTCCTGAAGAGAGATGTTCAACAGTCCACCAGCTCCAAAACTTTCCGTCTGTGCAGGACAGTCTGAGCTTTTCTCCACAGAGTCACTCATTGTTCCTTCACCCGGTGCT